>JAAAKG020149625.1:0-10019 GCA_010014905.2 Druon quercuslanigerum
TTCGTTTGAAAATGGACACTTTTTAAGTTGAAACTTCGTCTTCTTTGGTACAAAAATAATGTTATTGGTTGAAGTCTCCTTTTTTATTAAAAACGCAATTGTTTGGCTTAAAATTACCTTTTTTGCTAAAATCTCATATTGTCGGGTTGAAAATTCAACCGCTTCAAAAAAATTCATCTTTGTTGAAAACTTTATTGGTTTAAAATTCAAGTATTTAGTTGAGAAGTCATATTTTTTGATCGACAAATTTGACTGATTTATCTATTTGGACAGAAAAAATTCTTGAGATTAAAGTGCGTCGCAAAATGTAAAAAAAAAAACCATTATTTAACGTCGAGGAAAAAAAAATTCGAAGTGGCTTATTAGCAAAAAGTTCATGGAAATGTGGAGTTGAAAAAAAGCCATCAGTATTATACTCAATGTCAGGTACAAATGTACGTTTTTGGTGTGACTGTATGTGATTATTCTTATGGACGCCGATTGAGAACGTGACAGATCAAGTTCATCGTGATGAAGAATTTTTGCAAAATTGCATGCTCAAGTTGGAGCGATTCTACTTCTCAGCGTTTACTTACTTGACCCGTTTGACAGCTGCAATCCACTTTATCCTCTGGTCGTTTTGGTAAAAACTCTTCGGAAATGAATAAAAATGAGTTCCCGGTGAATTCGAATAATTGTTCACACAACCGACCACGCAACACAGAGACCCACTTGTTCGTTTTGGGGCCATTTTTATCTTTAATTGTTTTTTTTCGACAACTCGTGGCACTTGACCTATGATAAACCACGTGAAAAATGAAATTAGCCGCATGAATTTATTTACAAGTTTCGCCACTGCGAGCGCTGCCTGCAATTACTTGCTTGGCTCCGCCTACGTACACATAGTCAATATATATATATATTCGGCGTCCCCACTCCTGGCCCTTGCCGTATCTAGGGAATCTTTGACGGTAGTACGACTTCCATGTATTTTCTTGGCCAGATATTCCCTGCACCAACAGAGCCATCTTCCGTTGGACTCCAGAAATCATTCCCCCCTCTCAACCCGCAACCCTGCCCGCGAAAATTTAAAACAGTACTTTGAATTGTTTTCCTTCTCTTACATTGTTATTCAAGTATTTATATTAAATTTATAAAGATTTATCAATAAAAGTAAGAGAACCAAATATTCATAAGTTTAAAATGAATAATTGAATAATATAGTAAAAGAAGAAAAACATTGCGAATAACTGTTACAAATTTTCACATCTTCCACATAAAAAGCAATGTCGGAAAACGAGAAGGTTTAATATTAATATTAATTTAGAATACCGTTTGATAATATGTAATTTGATTGAGAAAGTTATTACAGATCTAACGAATGTGGCAGCAGTTCAAACTTTAAATTTAAACAATTCGAAATACAATACAAATGCTTAAAGAGTGATTTGAAAAATCCCAGCCTGGGATTCGCGAACGCGAATTTCGAAGTCTGTATTTAAAGAGCGTAAAATGTCAAAAGCTATGGGTATATGCAACAAATTTTACAAGGCAACTCCGGTGTAACATTCTTCTTACAACAGTTACTACGAGTCTCGTTGTTTAGAACATTGATATCGTAAGTTCTTAGGTATTCATTCAAGTTCCTCAATTCATTTATCTACTATTCGCTACTTAGCGGATAAGTCCTTTCGGAATTTATGCATTAATTTTCACTAATTTCACTCATGAACCACTAATACACTATTTCAATGAAAAAAATTAGATTAGCAACGGCGAAAGCAACGTCTGGTCAGCAAACGTCAAGCAACGTACACAAACTTTGAGGTTAAGAATTTAAACTTTACATGACGGCACAGAGCTCTTAGTTCATCGATTCCAACTAAAGATGGCTCTGTTGGTGCAGCAAATATCTGGTCAAAAAAATACATGGAAGTCGTACTACCGTGCATACTATCCATGTCATTTCGGGGTTACGTTGGTTTCTGAACTTGACAGTTTAGATTTTGTTTTGTCAGATTTGCTTGTTGACAGATGATTCTCATTTCAAGCCTATTTCAATCCACAAATCGACCTTATTTTATTAAATTGGTTCATCAAACTGAAGTGGGATTGTTTTGTTGCGTGAACTGTTTTAATACCGCAATTAAGTCCTAAATCGAATCCCAGTTATTACAGTATAGTAGTCACGTGTTACGCTTCTGTTGCAGAAGACTGGGTGGGACACGAAATTGGAAAATTCAGCGTTACGTAATTTATGGATGCTCCCTCCAAGGAAGACTAGAAAGAGATGCTTAGAAGCAAAATAGACTTTTATATGCCCATGGTCTTGGAGATTTGTGTTATAGTATTGGCCCACAAATTTCAATTACTAACAATAACTCACAATCCTACTCTCAAAACTCAAAACATTCGGAAAACCCAAAAAAATTAAAATCATTTTGCAATGTTGCACACTTAAGTGCACTTCAGATTTTTTTAAAAACCCCTTGGCAATGTCGTGAACTGTAACAAGGTTCAATAAAAAATAAATGTACTATTTTCTGCGTGAATTTAGAGTATCTCTTCTGACTTTCTAATTACGCAGATTTCTGAATTGGCATTACATCCAAAGAACGCCTCTCTACGAGGATTCCCCTTCAAAGTTCCAAGAACAATTACGAGAAACTATCTAAATTCAATTTAAAATTCAGATGGTAAAAGTAAGTTTAGTGAAACATTAAAATTAATTATAAAAAAAGGTTGTGCAATTAACTGTAACGACTTTCTACTCTATTTGATTGTGGAACCTGGTTTAGCAGAGTCGCATGTCTCAGTGTTTGTTGCAATACTAAAAGTGGTCCTCATTGTGCGAGCAAATTTAATTGATTATAAAGATTATGTGCAAATCGAAATTTCCATGAGAGGGCTTTTTTAATAACCTAAATTCATAAAAATTACGCAATGATCTCTCCCTTGCGTGAATCCACAATCCATCGATTTTCTCTTTATGATCTATATTTTAATATAAATGTTGCTCGTAAAAATTCTTCTTAAATTATTACATTTTCTTTGTTAATCAAATTTAATAATAAAATAGATAGGTCTAGCAGTATTGAAACGAATCTGTATCATCGAGATACGTTTGAAATGCAACATAAAAACAAAACGAATTTTCAACAAAATAGTCAATCATAACAAATTGCAGATGAATCCAACCAGGATTGACGATTTTTCAACAAAATAGTTGAATCCACAACTCAAAAAAAAAATAATTTTCACCCAAAACATATCATTTTAAAGTAAAAGATGACATTTCTATACCAAGCCAAGAACTTTTAAACACCTTTTAAACTGACGGTGAAAAATATTTCAAAACTAAAAAAACTGTCTTTAAGTTTTCCAGATTGTTGCGAAGTTTTTAGAAATCCTGAAAAACTCAAATTTTGTTTGATATTTTTTTTCCTAAAAATGCTTTGAAAAATTCAGCACAATTAGCAAAAATACCTTCAAATCCTCGGTATTCTTTTTTCACAACTTTATAAATCTTAAAAAATGTTTTCAAATATTCTCTTAAAAATCATTTTTCAAAGTAAAAAATCATTAAAAACCAAGAAAGACGAAACGAGTGAGGAAGAAAGAGAGAAAGAGTAAAGCAATAAGACCGGAAGTCTCTTGGAGGTTGGCCAAAGTGTCGCCCAGTTATATTATAGCCATTACGTAGAACTTATCCCAGACGTACGTCGTGCGGGCGAACATTTTATTCTTCTCTTCTCACACATTTTATACCCGCTAGTGCCTTATTAACTGCCTAGGTGAACCCTTAAATACCAAAAAGTACGATAGAAATCTCCCGATCAATAGCCCCATAAAAGCTGCACTTATTTCTAAATGTCACGGGGTCGCCAAAATCAAATTTTTTTCAAAATTCCTGTCGCTCAGGCCAGGGTTGCTACAAAAATCCAGTTACAAAATTTCATGACTTTTCCGAGTTTTCCAGCTCTAATTAAAATTAATTCTAGATCAACTTTGTTTTTAATTTCGATCAATTCTATTCAATTTCGGCACATTTTACTAATTGCTAACCAACTGACCAACAATTCCTTGTAAAATTATTAATCACTGCAAACCGTAGTAGAAAAAATTTTACTTTGTAACAGTTTGGCATAGCAAACTAAAAATTTATATGGAAAATAAGATTTTTATGACACATGCATGATTTCAGCTCTTTTCTACGCCTTTTTACTCCCAAGTTACCATAAATTAAGTACCATAAAATACCTGTAATATTTACCTGTAAAATTACCATGAATTACTGGAAATATCCATATATATATTTATATATTACCTTTAAATAACAGAAAATTTCCAGAAAATGAACATTTTTTGAATTGAATTTTGGGTAAATTATTTAAGTTCCCATAAATTCCCTGTAATATTACCGTAAATTATCACAAAATTTGATACATTTCCGTAAATTTATGTAAATTTTTTCAATTGAGTTTTGGGTAATTTATCATGGGATACCATAAATTATCTCTAATATTACCCTAAATTACAATAAAATGTACATCATTTCCGGAAATTTAGAGAAATCTTTAAAATTGAATTTTGGGTAATTAATCTTAAATTACCATAAACAACTTGTAATATTACCGTAAATTAACAGAAAATTTCCGGATATTTATGAAAATTTGTTTAATTGAAGTTTGAATAATTTATCTATGTTACCATTAATTACATGTAATATTACCGTAAATTACAAGAAAATTTCATAAATTTCCGTAAATTTATGAAAATTTATTTAACTGAATTTTGGGTATTTTACCTGCAGTTAACATAAATTACAAGTAATATTACCATAAATTATGAAAAAATTCATACATTTCCGGAAATCTATAAAAATCTTTCAAATTGAATTTGAGAACATTTATGGTAAGTTACCAGATTTACATGTAAAGTTACCGAAAATTTTCATGAATTTCCGTAAATTTATAGCCATTTTTAAATTGAATGTTGGGAAATTTGTCATAACTTAGCATAAATTATCTGTATTATTACCATAATTTACCTGTATTATGATTATAAAATACATGCAATATTACCGTAAATTACCAGAAAATTTCATAAATTTCCGGATATTTATTAAAATTTATTTAATTGCATTTTGGGTATTTTACCTGCAGCTAACATAAATTACAAGTAATATTACCAGAAAACATGATAAAATTCATAAATTTCCGGAAATCTATAAAAATCTTTAAAATTGAATTTAATAAAATGTATGGTAAGTTACCAGATTTACATGTAAAATTACCATAAACTACCAAAAATTTCCGTAAATCTTAAGAATTCATTTTGGGTAATATATCGTAAAATACCATAAATTACCTGTAATATATTCGTAAATTAACAGAAAATTTAATAAAGTTCCTGAAATTTATTTTAAAATTTTTTATTGAATTTTCGGTAATTTATGTTAAGATAACATAAAATACTTGTAGTATAACCATAAATTACAAAAAAAATTAATAAATTTGCGGTAATTTAGAAAAATGTTTAAAATTGAAGTTTTTATCATTTATGGAGAGTGGCTATATTTACCTGTAAAATGACCATAAATTACCGAAAATTTGCATAAATTTTCGCACATTTATAGCCATTTATGAATTTAATGTTTGGTAATTTGTCTTAAGTTACCATAAAATACCAAAAAAAACTCATATCTTGAATTGAATTTTTCATCATTTATGTTAAGTTACCATATTCACCTGTAAAATTACTATAAATGGCCTCAAATTTCGATACATTTTCGAAAATTTAGACATTTTTAAATTGAATTTTGGGTAATTTATGGTAAGCTACAATAAAATAGCTTTAAAATTACCGTAAATAAAAAGTTTAAGATTCGCAAAAACTATTTGCAGTTTTTCATATTGTTGCTTTAAAAAATCATAAATAAATACAATTCCCTATAGATAAATAAGGGCACTTATGATTTCAAAATGAAGGTTTAATTTTTTTAATTTTTAATAGGTTCTTGTAAAAAAATTACTAATTTTTACAAAAACTAAAGAAAATTTTTGATTTTCAAAAGCTAAGTTGGTAGATTTTCATACTTTTTCTTCTAAAATTACACATTTCTACAGATAATTCTGAATAAATAATATTTTTAAAGATAAAATCCACTTCTTCAAAAAGAAAGTTTAACTTTTCATAACCGTTAATAGTTTTGTTTGAGAAATTATTAATTTGTACAAAGTTTAATAAATATGTAATTAAATATTTCATATTTGTATGAAAAATTATGAAAAGTTTTCGTACAAAATTCATGAAAATTATTTCCACCAGGGAATGCAGAGGTCTATTTAATAAATAATTAATTCCAAACAAATATCCCTAATATTACTATAAACATTTTTTTGCAATTCTAAAACACAATTTGAATTTTTTAAATTGATATTTTTAAAGATTTTTTCAGCATTTACTAAACTAACCCTGTTTCTATTTTCTAAAGTTCGGTTCTTGGTCATCTTAGTAATGATTTCAAAT
This sequence comes from Druon quercuslanigerum, assembly GCA_010014905.2. NCBI lineage: Eukaryota > Metazoa > Arthropoda > Insecta > Hymenoptera > Cynipidae > Druon > Druon quercuslanigerum. Next base: position 6,511 of record JAAAKG020149625.1, read on the forward strand.
AATTAAGGAAAATATTTTCTGATAAATATTAAAAGCATGTAAAAACTGTTTCACCTTTCATTCCAAAAAATTGATATTTAAATTATGAGATGGATAAGTGGATAAGGACCACTGGAATTTTTCGCCGTAAACAAACGAAAATTAAAAAATAATTAATGGCCACATACTCCCATCACTTTCATTAAACATAATATCATGAAATATAGGAAAAAAAATATTTATAGTCCTTATCCTCCTTTTTCGAAATTTTGGCATATCAATAAATACACTTTATATATTTAACCGATCAGAAAAAGAACCTGGAAAAAAACCATTTTGTTTTTCCCTTCTACCACACAAAAAACTTGCATTTAATATTACCGAAAATTGCCAGAAAATTTGATAAATTGACGGAAGTTTATGTAAGTTTTTTCAATTGAGTTTTTGGTCATTTATCGTAAGTTACCATAAATTTCCTGTAATATTACAGCAAATTACTACAAAATGTTATAAATTTCCGGATATTTATTAAAATTTGTTTATTGAATTCTGAGCCATTTACCGTAAGTTAGCACAAATTACCTGTCATATTACTCCATAATATTTAATAAACCAGAAAAAGTTCCTACTATATTTTCCTTTTTTTTTTCAATAATAACTTTTAATTTATGAGATGGAAAACTGGAAAAGGACCATGTTGCCTTTCCCTTCTACTACAAAAAAAAATTCCTACGTGTATCACATTTTCAATACAGAAATCTTGCAAATTTAAAATTCTTAGTAATTTTTTAATTATCAAGGCTTTGAATTTAGCACGAATCTCCACGAATTTTTCTAGTTTTTCAGCACTTTTTAAAAATCCCATAACTTTTCTAAATCTTCCAGGTCTTGTAGCAACCCTGTTACAAGTCCTACTTAAATTATTCAATAATTAATTTAAGATGCTACCTTTAATTTAATACGCCACAATTGTAATTATATTATCAGGCGAATCGATATTGGAGAACGATGGTTTGAAAAAGTAACAACTCTTCTTCACTATGAGTTATATGACTTAACTAATCGATTGCTCAAACTATTGAGCGAAGATGAAAATCCGGATAAGAGACTATAAAGAAGGGCTACTCATTGGACACCCCATAACAAAAATAATGTAGGTCTGCACGTACGTTTATCGGCGTTCATACTCTTGCTGCTGGGTTGTTTATTTCTGCACTAGATTTTATGACGGCCTCCAAACGAAAGTAACTCAGCCGGGGTGCTGCTGTTGTTGCTGCTGCTGCTGCTCGCTCAAAAGTAACTATGAGCTTCCTCTCGATTGCCCATTCTTTTGCCGTGCGCTCAAGAGACTTTAACCACCGTGCAACGTCGAGATGAAAAGCACAGTGTCATTCCGTTGCAGCTTATATTCACCCTGGCCCTGAAAAATAATAGAATCCGTGTATCATTTCTGAAATATTAGACTTCTTCAAAGACACGAATGGTCGCGAGCCAGAGACCGTTCTAATTTATTCTTTTAATTATTTATTACCTAGCAATACCATAGAAGTTAATAATATTATGAAATTTTGTTACCTAATTGCATTAACCATATATGAGCATTAATTTTAATTTTAAAAAAAGGGAACAATAAATAAAATTGTAGGGCTAGTAAAAAAAGTGTTATAACATTATTATTTTTAATGAAAAAGCAATTTAATTCAATCAGACGACATGAATGTTCTACTATATAATGTATTGCTTTTTTACTACTAAACAGTTGCATTTTTAACCACCAAAAAAGATTAAATTTCTATCAAAAGATGAATTTTCAGAAAAATAGACGAATTTTCAGCCAAGAAAGATTTCATTTAAATTCTCAACACCAAAATATGGTGTATCCAAAAAAGTTAATTTTAAACCAAATAGTTGAATTGTATATGACACTAAATGAATTATCAAGCTAAAAATACGGAATTTCAACAAAATACGTTTAATTTTCAATAAAAAAGGATAAATTTTTCACAAAAAAGTTCATTTTAAATGAAGTAGTTGAATTTTTAACCAAAAAGACTTTAATACTTAATCAACATTAGTTGATTTCAACCAAAAAGATAAATGTCTAACAAAACAGTCTAATTTTCTATGAAAAAAGGTGGCATTTTACAAAATAATAATATGAATTTTCAACCAAATAGTACACTCTTCAACCCAAAAAGAATACTAAGAGTACAATAATACTATCTGGACATTTTTAAAGCCAGGCAGACGATTTTTTTAGAAGTCTGTTAAATTTTCAAATTTTCGAATTTTCAGAGAAAACAGAATAAACTTTGAACAAAATACAAAACAGTTAAATTTTTAACTCACTAAAGACGAATCTTTTACACAGACAGTTCAATTTACAACAAAAAAAAGGCCATTTTTAAATAAGAAGGATGACTCTTTGACAAAAAAAAATGAATTTTAAAACGAAAAGAACGAATTTTCTATTAGAACAGTTTAATTCTCGAAAAAAAATGAATTTAAACAAAATAGTTGAATTTTTAACTTTCAAAGATGTGTTTTCCACCAAATGTTCCAATTTTCGAACAAAAAGGGGTTAGACTCTAACTGCAATCCAAATAGTTGAACTTTAAAGCTAAAAAGACTGATCTTTTTCAAAGACAGTTAAATTTTCAACAAAAAAATAAATTACAAATAAGAAAGATGAATTTTCAATGAAAAAGGAGGAATTTTTTTTAAAGTTAATTTTCAATGAAAAACATTATTTTTTAAAGAAAATAGCATAAGTTTTAATATGAAAAGAATAATTTTCGACAACAAATTTCCTTTTTAAATAAAAAAGATGACTTTCTGACCAAAATAAGATGAATTTGCAATACAAAAGGACGAATTTTTTATTCATAATAATTACATTTCTGAAGAAAAAGATAAATTTTAACAAAAAATTCATTTTTAAATAAGAAATATAACTTTTTGTCCAAAAAAGATGAATTTTCAATCCACAATGACGAATTTTCTATTAAAAAGGTTTAATTTCTGATGAAAAAGATTAATTTTATTGAAAAAGTTCATTTTTTAATTATAAATACGACTTTAACCAAAGAATTTTAATTTTTCCCTCAAAAACGACGAATTTTCTATTGAAAAAATTTTAATTACTGACGAAAAAAATTAATTTGATCAAAAGGTTCATTTTTTAATCAGAATTATGGCTTTTTAACCAAAGAATGTTAATTTTTCAATCCAATAGGACATATTTCCTATTCAAAGCACTGTCTTTCCCGACAAAAAGATGAATTTTAACAAAAATTTCATTTTTGAACAAGAATGCTCAGAGACTACTGTCATTCCCGACAAAAAGATGAATTTTAACAACAATTTTATTTTTAAATAAGAATGCTCAGAGACTACTAATTACTTTGAAAGACTTTGAAATACTTCTGCTGACCACTTGTGACCACTATAGGGCAGTGTGCACAGATTTGAAACGAGTTACCTTCGCACACAATCAAAGCTCGTGTAAAGTGGTTGCGAAGAGGTGGTAG
>JAAAKG020149627.1:0-10019 GCA_010014905.2 Druon quercuslanigerum
ATCTGATCCTTAACTAAATGTTGAATTAATACTTTTTCCCAAAATTCGATTTATTATTAAAAGATATTATTAAAATAATATTATAAAGATATTAATTTGAAAGATAAAATATTTCAACTTTTATTTTTAATAAAATTAAAAATTAAATATTAGTAATTGTACTTACTTGGGTTTATCATCATTGAAAATACTTTGTAATGAATTGAAAAAATAATTTATAATTCGGAGAGCCATAATATCTGTCACTCGTCAATCAACCTAACGAAACTTTCACTGATTTGAAAAAAATTTAATTTAATTTTAGCTTACTTTAATCTTGTGAAAACTACATGACACTAAAATTTTTAGACTTTTCTAAAGGTGGGGTTATTTTTGATAATTTTTGATCGAATGTCACCGCCCCATGCCGAGGGACCAACGCATTGCCTGCCGTGATTCTTTTTTTATCCGGTTCAGACTTACGAGTCCGAAATCCGAATTACTTTTCGGGACTGGCGCTTCTCGGATTAAGTTCAGTTCTAGTTTGGATTTCGGTGTATCAACTTCGTGAGCTTCTCTAATTTCGATTTTCACTTCAAATTCGATCAAAAAATAGTTTTAACTTTTCCAAATCAGAAAGGACATTTTCTTAAAACTCAAGTTTACTTCTTTAAGGGTTGTAATTATGATTAAAAAAATTATATTGTTAATATTTCGGGAAAAAATTATTGATAATTTTGTTTAAAATTAGGGAATAAACATTTTTTTAATTTGTTAAAAAAAGTTGTTCATGAATTTATTTAAACTTATAGATTTATAACTTTTATGTTGATAAGGAAATCAATAAAGTCAGATAAATGTGAATTGGGATTGAAGATTAACAAATAAAGACTATTAAATAGCAATAAAAAATAAAAAATGACAACATTAATGGGAAATGCGAAGAGATCTGTGTCTATGAACACAAATGTTCGTCGACAAGCGAGTCTTTCTGAATGTTTAACTCAAGAAACTTTGGCTCAAGCCCGACTTAACTTGTCAAGTTAGTATTTCATAATGTAAAATATTATTTTTACTATTTAAAAAAAAAAGTTGTTTAACTAATAATTGCTGATAAAATTACTGACTTCATACCCGTTCCTCTTTTTTAAACAATTCCTTTTTTTCCTGTTTTCAAGAAACTTATTATTATTATTTTTATTTTATTATTAATGGAATTCAATAAGAAAATTCAATTATTTTTGGTTAAAACTTATTTCTTTTTAATTGAAAAGTTTACTATTATATTTTTAGTTCAGAAATAAAAATTCATATTTTTTGGTTAATAATTCTAATAATTAGTTAAAAATTTATTTTATTGGTTGTAGATTAAAATATTTGGTTAAAAATGCTTACTTTATTGTTTTAAATTTATTTTTTTTACTGTCAATGTATCTATTTCATTTTTGGCTGAAAAACGATTTTTTTAAGACTAAAATTCAACTAATTATTTGAAAGTTGATCTACTTGATTAAAAATTAATTTTCTTCGTCAAAGATTGAACTATTTTGTTAAAAATTCTTTTTTTATTATTGGAAATTACATTCTTTCAACTAAAACTTTAATTTCCATTTTTGGTTGAAAATTGATCGTTTTTAGTTGAAAATTAAACTATTAAATTTTTAGATTAAGATTCGATCTTTTTTTGTCGAAAATTCAACTGCTTGGTTGCAAGTCGAACTTCTTTGTTAACATGTTTTTATTGAAGATTAAACTATTTTGTTGAAATTCGTTTCTTTTTTGTAAATTTATTTTCTTTACCATTCCATTTTTGGCTGAAAAATTGATCGTTTTTTAAAATATTCTGTTATTTGGATAAAAGCTGAACTATTTTATCAACAATTCAATTTATTGGTTCAAAATTGAATTATTTTGATAAAAAATTATTTTGCTTGTTGTCAAAAATTAAATTTTTACTTGAAAACTTAATTTACAAACTTGAAAAATTTGAAAACTTAATTCCTCTTTTTGCGTTCGAAAATTCTATTATTTTGGTAGAAAATTCAACTATTTGGTTGTAAATTAACATTTTATTTAAGAGTTTATATTAGTTGAATTTGGTTCAAAATTTAACTATTTTGTTGAAAATTCTTTATTTTTCGTTGAAAATTAATTTTATTGTTCAAAGATTGAGCCATTTTGCTGAAAATTCTTTTCTCTTTTTTGAAAATATATTTTATTCGCTCTAAATTTATCTGTTCCATTTTTGGTTGAAAATTCATTGTATTATGAATAAAAAATTCAATTACTCTCTTGAATGTTGTACTATTTTGTTAAAAATTAATTTTATTGGTCGAAGATTTAATTATTTTGCTTAAAAGCTTTTTTTAAAAGAAAATTGAATGTTTGAAACAAAAAGTTGAATTATTATTTTTTTTTATGAAAATTTTGTCCAGAATTTATATTTTCTGGTTGAAAATTTAACTTTTTTGTAGACAAGTTGCCTTGTTGGATTGAAAAATTCAACAATTAGATTGAAATTTTTTTTCTCTCTTGACGAAAAAAATTTTTCTTTTTTGCAAATTCAATTTTTTAAAGTAAAATCTTCTTTCGAAAATTCATCTTGTTGGTTAAAAACTTAACTATTCTGTTGAAAATTCATTTTTTTGATATTAATAATTTAATAATTCCCTTTTGCTGAAAAGTTCAACTATTTGGTAAATATATTTTTGAAAATTCAACTATTTTTTAAAAATATGACTTTTTGGCTTGAAGTTTAATCTTTTTTGTTTGAAAATTCGACCATTTGATTAAAAATTATCTTTGTACTTTGGAAATTTAAATATTCTATTAAAAAGTCATCTTTTTTGGACGAAAATTCTTCTTTTATAGAAAATTCAACTTCTCGGGTTGAACTTGGTTGCAAAATTTAACTATTTTGTTGAGTATTCTTCAATTTTGCTTGAAAGTTTAAATATTTGACTGTAAATACAAAGATTTGGTATATTATTAATATTTTTTTAGATATTCAATTCAATGTGGCACTTATAAACATTAATTTTATTTAAAGGAATTTATTCCCCTATTTTCGTAAAGAATATCCCTATTTCCCCTTTTGTGAGAGAATCTGGGGCTGTGAAGTCTGTAATTAAAAATATCTTCGGGTGAAAGATGACAAAAAAATTATTTTAATTACTAAAGTAGTCAGCTTTTGATATTTTTTATCTTATTGCTTTTCACGTGTAATTTATGAAGGTGTTCAAAAAAAGGAGTCAAGCTTAGGTCATATTTCGGAAACAGAATTCAAGCCTGTTTCGTTTCTATATTATGGAGCCGGACCTGATCTCCAAGAATTAGTAAAAAAATCTCCCGGTAATAATTTATTTTGAAATTAATTCTATAAATTAGTACCTACTATTACCTATGTTTAAGAAATAGTATTTTAATCCTATCATCAGGGTTCATGCAAGACCTGAAAGACTTGGAAAAGTATACAAGATTTCGTGAAATCTTTGAAATGTTTGTGAAAGCTTTTGAAATATTTCAAATATTTGTGAATAATAAAAAATAAAATTTAAAATGTATTTTCAAAGTCTTTACGAAATCAGCGAAAGCTTTGTAAAGTGGTTGAAACATTTGTGAAATGTATTGAACTCTTCTGAAATCTTTTGAAATGCTTTGAAATCTTCGGAAATAAATTAAAAACTTTGAAATGTTTGAAAATTTTCTGAAATATTTGAAAATATTTGTGAAATCTTTTGAAATATTTGTGAAATCACTTTGTTATTAAATATCATTGAAATCTTTTAAATATCTCAAAATCTTTGTGAAATATTTTTAATTTTTGTTTAATCTTTTTAAATATTTGTAAAGTTATTGATATCTGTTTAAAGACGTTCAAATCTTTGTGAAATTTTTTGTGAAATTGTCGATTTAAAATCTTTGAAATATCTGTGAAATCACTGTAAAATCTTCAAAATGTTTGCAAATTCTTTAAATTCTTCTGAAATATTTTAAAATATTTTGGAATATTTGTTGCATTTTTAAATTTTTTGTGAAGTCATTGAAATCCCTGAGAAATGTTTTTAAATCTTTGTAAATACATTGAAAATATTTCAAATCTTTGAAATCATTAAAAAAATTTTTAATGTTTGTGAAATCTTTTAGATCGTCTGAAATGTATTGTAATGTTGGAAATCTTTGTGAAATCTTTTGAAATCTTTGTAAAATCTACTAAAATCTTTGTGAAGTTTTTTGAAATGTTTGTTGAAATCATTATTAAATCCACGAATTCTTTTTGAAAAAATCCACGAAATTTTTTGTAATGTTTGTGAAATCACTGTAAAGTCATTTAAAATTTTTAAATCTTTGAAATCTTTTGAAGTCTATTGTATCTTTGCGAAGTCAATCTGATATTTCTAAAATCTTTTAAAATTGTTGGGGAATCTTTGAAATTTTTGCGAAACTTTTGAAATATTTTCAAATCTTTGTGAAATGGATTGAAATTTTTGTGACATTTTTTGATCTTTGAAATCATTATTAAATACTTGAAATTTTTTGAAATGTTTGTGAAATCACTGTAAAGTCATTTAAAATTTTAAAATCTTTGAAATCTTTTGAAGTCTATTAAATCATTGCGAAGTCAATCTGATATTTCTAAATTCTTTCAAAATTTTTGTGAAATCTTTGAATTCTTATGAAATATGTTGAAATCTTTGTGAAAACTATTGAAATATTTGTGAAATTTTTTGAAATGTTTGAAGTTATTATTAAATCCACGAATTCTTTTTGGAATGATTTGAAATATTTGTGAAAACAATCTGAAATCATTTAAAATATTTGAAATCTTTTAAAATATTTGTAGTCTTTTAAAGTTTTGTAAAATGTTCGAAATCTTTTGAATTATTTTTGATGTTACTTTAAAATCTTTTGCATTTTTGAAATCTTTGTGACATTTTTTGAACTTTGAAATCATTATTAAATCGTCAAAATATTTTTGGAATGATTCGAAATATTTGTGAAATCTCTCTGAAATAATTTTAAATCTTTGCGAAATCTTTGAAATCTTTGTGAAATATTTTTAATTTTTGCTTAATCTTTTTAAATAATTGTACAGCTATTTACATCTGTTTGAAGTCATTCAAATCTTTATGGAATATTTTGTGAAATTGTCGATTTAAAATCTTTTAAACATCTGTGAAATCACTGTAAAATCTTCAAAATGTTTGCGAATTCTTTAAATTCTTCTGAAATATTTTGGAATATTTGTTACAATTTTTTTAAACCTTTGTGAAGTTATTGGAATCCTTGAGAAATGTTTTTAAATCTTTGTAAATACATTGAAAATGTTTCAAATATTTGAAGTCTTAAAAAAAATTTTTAAATGTTTGTGAAATCTTTTAGATCGTCTGAAATGTATTTTAATGTTGGAAATCTTTGTAAAATTTTTGGAAATATTTTGAAATCTTTGTGAAATTTATTGAAATCTTTGTGAAATTTTTTGAAATGTTTGAAATCATTATTAAATCCATGCATTCTTTTTAGAATGATTTGAAATATTTGTGAAATCAATCTGAAATCATTTAAAATCTTTTGAAATATTTGTAGTGTTTTAAAGTTTTGTAAAATGATCCAAATCATTTAAATTATTTGTGATGTTACTCTAAAATAATTTTAAATCTTTAAAATCTTTGAAATCTTTGCGAAATCTATTATCTATTATCTTTTTAAATGTTTTTGAATACATACAAATCGTTGTGACATTTTTTAAAATCTTTTTGAAATCGATTGAAATCTTTGTGACATTATTTGATCTTTGAAATAATTATTAAATCCTCGAAATATGTTTGAAATATTTCAAAATCTTTGTGAAATCGTCGAAATCTTTTACAATATTTGTGAAATCACTATAAAATAATTTTAAATATTTGAAATCTTTCAAATCTTTGTCAAATATTTTTTTATAATTTTTTTAAATTCTTGTTAAGTTATTGACATCTGTTTGAAGACATTCAAATCTTTGTGGAATTTTTTGTGAAATTGTCGATTTAAAATATTTTAAAATCTTTAAAATGTTTGCAAATTCTTTAAATTCTTCTGAAATATTTATAAATATTTTAGAATATTTGTTGCATTTTTTAAATCATTGTGAAGTCATTGAAATCCTTGAGAAATGTTTTTTAATCTTTGTAAATACATTGAAAATGTTTTAAATCTTTAAAATCATTTAAAAATTTTTAATGTTTGTGAAATATTCTAGATCGTCTGAAATGTATTCTAATGTTGAAAATCTTTGTGAAATCTTTTGAAATCTTTATAAAATTTTCGAAATCTTTTGAATTATTTGTGATGTTACTCTAAAATAATTTTAAGTCTTTAAAATCTTTGCGTAATATTTAAAAATGTTTTTGTTTCATATAAATCGTTGTGACATTATTTGAACTTTGAAATCATTATTAAATTCTCGAAATATTTGTGAAATCTCTCTTCAATAATTTTAAATCTTTGCGAAATCTTTGAAATTTTTGTGAAATCACTGTAAAGTCATTTCAAATTTAAAAATTTTTAAATCTTTTTAAGTTTATTAAATCTTTGCAAAGTCAATCTGATATTTCTGAAATCTTTTAAAATTTTTGTGAAATATTTTGAAATCTTTTGAAATTTTTGTGAAATTTTTGAAATTATTATTAAATCCATGAATTTGTTTGGAATAATTTGAAATATTTGTGAAATCAATCTGAAATCATTTAAAATCTTTTGAGATATTTGTAGTGTTTTAAAGTTTTGTAAAATGTTCCAAATCATTTAAAATATTTGTGATGTTACTCTAAAATAATTTTAAATCTTTAAAATCGTTGAAATCTTTGCGAAATCTATTATATATTATCTTTTTAAATGTTTTTGAATACATACAAATCGTTGTGACATTTTTTTAAATCTTTTTGAAATCGATTGAAATCTTTGTGACATTATTTAATCTTTGAGATAATTATTAAATCCTCGAAATATGTTTGAAATATTTCGAAATCTTTGTGAAATCGTCGAAATCTTTTAAAATATTTGTGAAATCGCTCTAAAATAATTTTAAATATTTGAAATCTTTCAAATCTTTGCGAAATATTTTTAATTTTTGATTAATCTTTTTAAATATTTTTAAAGTTATTGACATCTGTTTGAAATCTTTTAAAATCTTTCAAATATTTGCGAATTCTTTAAATTCTTCTGAAATATTTTAAAATCTTTTAAAATATTTTGGAATATTTTTTTCATTTTTTAAAATCTTTGTAAAGTCTTTGTAAATACATTGAAAATGTTTCAAATATTTGAAATCATTTTAAATTTTTTTAAGTGTTTATGAAATCTTTTAGATCGTCTGAAATGTATTGTAATGTTGGAAATTTTTGTGAAATTTATTGAAATCTTTGTGAAATTTTTTGAATTGTTTGAAATCATTATTAAATCCACGAATTCTTTTTGGAATGATTTGAAATATTTGTGAAATCAATCTGAAATCATTTAAAATATTTGAAATATTTTGAATTATTTGTGAAGTCATTAAAAATTTTTTCAGTCTATTAAATCTTTGCGAAGTCAATCTGATATTTCTAAAATCTTTCTAAAATCTTTGCGAAATCTTTAAAATTTTTTCAAAATCTTTTAAATTATTTGGAAATATTTTTTAAAAATTGTGAACTATTTGCGAAAACAATGAAACCCTTTTGAAATCATTTCAATCGTTTAAAATCTTTGTGAAATATATTGAGAGTGTTTTAAATCTTAAAATGCTTGGTGATATCATTGAAATTTTGGTGAAATCTTTTCAAATCTTGAAATTTTGTATACACTAAAAAGTCTAGTGGTCAACTCCTCGACATGATTATAATAATTCGAGACGTTTAAAAAATTTAATATTAACTTTAATGAGAATAATTTAAAATTTAATAATTGTTAAAAAGCCTTTTACATTTGCCTTAATTAATAATTTTACAAGAAATTATTGTAAATTTAGCTGCCCTGTATTAACTTAAAGTACGATTTGGTTGTTACAGAGCGTTCTCCGGATAAAAAATTTGCTACTTTGCCAAATTCAGGAAGCAACACTTCCTTATCTTCAGCAACTAGGCCATTACCACCTCCTCCTGATAGGCAGTCTTATATGGACAAGCCATGGTTTCATAATGTTTCAAGAGAACAAGCCATGATTTTAATCAGAGAACGTAAGATCTTATTAAGTTTTTTAATTTTTTTATCATTTTAAAAGAAGATTTATAATATTTAATTTTAAAATTGGTTAAAAATTAATCTGTTTCGTTTGAGGCTGTAACTATTTTCTTGCAAATTCATTCAACTCGATTGTTTTTTTATTAATATATAACATCTTTTTTGGTTAAAATATAAACTATTACATTTTTCGTTTAGAATTCATCTTTTTGGTTGAAAATTAATCTTCCTCGTTTAAAAATCATCTTTTACATTGAAAATTCTGCTGTTTTGTTGAAATTTATAGTTTTTGTAGAAAATTCATCTTTTTATAGAAAATTAATTTTTTAACTTTGTAGATTAAAATTTTTGTATCTGGTTGTAAATTTATGCATTTTACTAAAAATTCGTCTTTTTTCTTGAAAATTTAACAGCCTGTTTGCAACATGTTGTCTCTCTTGTCTGAAAAATCTTTTTAATTTTAAAATTCAGCTCATGTTGAAGAGTCGTCTTTCTTGTTCGAATCCAACTTTTTTTTATTGAAATTCAAACTCATTTGTTAAAAATTATGTTTATGTTTGTTGATTCATTATTTTAATTGTAACTTCATCTCTTTGGTTGAACATTCATTTTTTAAAATGAAAATTCAACTTCATTTTTTGACTGAGAAATTATCTTGTCCAGTTTAAAATTCATTTCTTTTGTATAAATTAATTACCTTGGTTATGAATAATTAATCTTTTTGGTTAAAAATTTAAATATTTCAGTTAAAGATTATTTTTTAAATTAGTTTTTTTTTTGTTTAAAACTTTTTTTTTAAATTACTGTTTGATAATTTAAAGAAAGGGACGCTTTATATAATGGTTTACAATTTTTAAATTTAATTACTGTATTTCAGTAAGAATTTCAAAAACTAGTTTTTTTTTCTTTACTGAAAATTTGGACAAAACATTGATCCGAATTTCTGTTTATTATTAACAAATGCTTTTTATTAATTGGTAATTTATCAAAGGGGTCGTTTTAAATAATGGATCATAATTTTCAAATTTAGTTGCCATATTTTTGTGTTGATTTTAAAATTAACTTTTTTTTATAATTTTGTATAAAATCAGATCCAAATTACTTTTTACCAATAAAATATTGTTTATTGTTTTTTAAATTTTAATTACTATATTTTCATGGGGATTTAGAAATCAAGTTTTTTCTGAATAAATGTGGACAAAAAATTGATACAACTATACAATATTAATAAATATTTTCGATTGTGTGGTAATTTAACAAAATGTTTTTTTGTAATTATAAAAACAAAGATTTATAATATTTAATCTGATGAAAATTTTTCATTTCAGAAAGTACTTATGGTAATAATCCACTGGATGGTTATTTCCTAATCAGACCTTCGACGTCGAATCCTAACAATCCTTTAACTCTGGTTCTTTGGTACAAAGATAGAGTTTACAATGTTCCAGTTCGAAAAAGAACCGACAACAGGTGAGAAATTAAAACAATTGTAATTTTTAATTGACTTTCCTAATCTATTGCTACAACTTACTAGTTCCCAGATTGTATATAAAAAATTAATTCTAAAATGAATTTCAGAATATAAATTTCAAAGACTGAAGTAATTTTTAGAATTATGAATTATAATAACACATTGTGTGCCGTAGAAGATTTGTTTTATTTTTTAAGCGAAGTTTACAATTAGTCTAATTAACTAATTAAACTAATCTAATATTATTAATCTATTAAAAATCAACTTCAATGCTGATCTAAAATAGTATCTTTTAATAAAAATAATTTCCTGAAAATAAAATCAGGAATCCAACGACTAAATTTGGACAATCAGCATAAAATGTTCCCAT
>JAAAKG020149628.1:0-10018 GCA_010014905.2 Druon quercuslanigerum
CAAGTGGGGTTCATTTTTGTTGCAGCTCCTTTGGAACCAAAAATGAGTTCCAATGGAAGACTCAGTTTTTTCTGTGACCCAATAAACATTTCTGGTTCATTAGAGACAAATATATAGCGATCAAAAAAGGAAAATAAAAAAGAAAAGAGTCATCCAAACAAAACTTTACATCCATTAGAGAAACCTGGATGAATTGAGGCAACATATAATAGTTGGACTGTATTCCAAAAATAAACCCGTATAACATTTGTCACTTGTTACAAATTGAATGCTTTGCATGCCCACAGCTCTTCTGTGAAGTTTTCTTAAAATTCCGAGAAAAGTCCAGCCAGTTCAGGAGACAATATGCTACTAAGATTTTATGGATTTAAGACTGTATTAAGATTTTAAAGTCAAGAAAAAATCTCTAAATCGTCTCATCGTTTTTAAGATTCAAATGTCGGCCGTCTAAGTATCACACGTGCAAGTATTGAAAGTTTCGAATACGTCGAAAAAAATGTTCTCTCCTTCAATGAGCACAAACAAAAGTACATTTTAAGGATCTTGGATCACAGAATAAGTCTTGATTCAAGTGCAAAAGTGGACTTGTTTCAAGGTGTAATACAGTCGAGCCTCTCGGGATGATAGTGTAAATTTTTCTCGGAAGCGCGCTACCTTCACCTTCGTCCTCCGAACCTCGAGACTTTTACATTCTCTGCCTCTCAATAAGGCGCTCTTTTCACTGCATATAATATATCGATGGGTTCCACGAACAATAGGCTATCTTTTCACTACCATTAAGAATTAGGGTAACTTCGTTTTGTATAAAATTTAGTAAACACGTAGAACTGTTACCTCGAGTGTTACAACAAATAAAGATTTGTTAAGTTTCCTGTTTTCAATGTTACAGGAGCCTAAATTACATCACAAACTGTAATACAAAATACTGGAGTTTTGAAATCGTAGGATAAGTTTCAAGAAACACTGGTTTATTTATTTCTCCTTAAAACATAGCGAAATGAAGTTAGCCTAATTCGTAACGGTAACGAAAAGATAGCCTATTCTTCGTAGAATCCATCGATATGTGTTTCAGTGAGAGTCATATAGATTAAGATGGTCCAAAAATACATTGCAATTTTTTGTCACCCTAGACGATAGGTCACCACGCAAAAAGTTTCCATTTCCCTTTAATTAACATGGAGAAATGTAGGATTTTTGAACAATTGAACTCATACTTCAAGGCTTGATCGAAACGTGACAAGTTTTTTAGGGTTTGAAGAGGAGTGAATACGGAATAAAAAATATTAATAACTTTTATCTTTAACGCCCTCCTCTCTCATCGTAACACAGCGAACCAAAGATGACCCCCAAAAAAAATACATTTTTACGTATTATAGTTAATTTTTAGAAATTTCTGTCGTATTTTTCATACCAATAATTACTATTCGACAATTTGAATATCTCCCATGAATTTTTGGACAAATTTTAATTATTTAAATAAATTTAACTTATTTATGCAATTATTTATTCCCAAAAAATAAAAATAAAATAATCGTATTTTCTGAATAAAATGTAATATTTGGTCATTACTTGTAGTAAATTTGGTTAAAAACATAAAATCAATTATTTCAACAATTAATCATTGTTTATTTTCAACATTTCTAAAAATTGAGCTAGAAGTGCTCACTTTTTTCCTAAATTGGTTCCCTATGCTACTTTTCGAATAATAATTACACAATAATTCTTAAATATTTCGTATAATGTTTAACAAATTTCTATTTGTTTAAGTATTTTTATTTGCTAAGGCAGTTTTTCCAATAACTTTAAGAAAATAATATAAAATAGAATACATACAATTTCTGAATTAAACATAATATTGAATGATTTCGAGGAGTAGTAAATTCTGTTAAAACGGTCATGTCATGTAATTCCTCAGAAGTTTAAATCACAGTTTTTGATTTAAGTTCTAATATTTATGGTATTTGAACATTTTAGTTACAGTGTAAGCATTAAACGTACAAAAATGAGCACAAATCGTACCCTCGCACCGTAGGTGCACTCTGCCCTGGCCTCTAGAATATCTAGATTTTGCGAAATTTTATTAGAATCCAGAGTTCTTTGAGCAAACAGTTTTTCTCGATTTGCCCAGTTCGGGTGCGATTGGGCTTATATGTCCTTCTAGTTTGTACGGCAGTTTATAAGTTTTTACGGTGGTCAAATTTTAATCCATAACAGATGTCAGCTGTTTGATCCCAATCTCTCCAAAAATGGCAGGCCTTGCCGGTAGTAATAAAACCAATACAAAAACTATCTTCCCGTGTCTCAAGACAAGTTTACTTGGCCTTGTCTTGGCAAAGCTACAACCATAAATGTAAGACAGGTCTGTATATCTCCAATATTTAGCTGACGAAACGGAACCAAACATCATGGTCTTGAAGACATTCATGACAAAATCAAGATCAATTATTTTTATCCGGGAAGATGCGAGTTCCTCCACCCACATGGTAACCTTCACAGTTTGAGGATTACAAGTTTACATAAACTACAACTTGAAATAAAATGTAGAATCTTGAAGGATTCACAATGTAAAATAATCTAAACGCTATTAAGAATAAGGAATTTCAAGTTTTTAAAAGTCTTTCAGTGTTGACTATAAAGCATTCAATTTAAGATTTGCCTAGATCGTAAAAATTCGCAGTCCTTTTTATTGCAAAGTGATCAATTTAGAACACTTCAAACTATATTATTCAGTGTTCAGTTATTAAGGTTTTGAATTTAGAGTTGTTGTATGATTAACGTTTCATTAAAGATGTTTCAAAAACGATTTCCAATTGATCAATTTTAAGGCTGAAATTTGGAATATTCTGTATCATTTCAATAAATTTATATTATAATTTATAATATGAATTGGTATTAAAGCAGGCGTATTTTCATTGTCTCGTTTTTATAATTTAAAAATTGCGCATTCTACAGCAACAATTTATTTCCAAAGACTGTCTGAAAAGTCAAAAAACGACAACTAATACATTCATATCTCTTTTTGGGTGAACAATTTTGGTCTACTTACTATTTTTGTAGACTGTGTCATTTGTCTTTTTTAATTGTTAATGTTGTTTTTTACGAATAAACTAAAAACTACGCGTCCTATTAAAAAGTGATGAATGAGAAATTTGCAGATCTTTTTCGAAAAAAAAGTTTTTGAAAATTCATCATTTGTCGTATCTCACATAGCTTGACCTCAAAATGGAATTTTTTATTTTTCATGAAATTTCGAAAATCATATTTTAGAGCTTTCGAAAAGCAATATTTTTCTTCTCTTGACTTTTTTTTCATTTCGTAAGTTATTTAGCTCAAATTTTTCATAATCGTTTGTTTTTTTGAATTTCGTAAGTGCTAAAACCCTGGTAATTTTTTTGGTCAAAAAAAGTTGTGAGGATAAATTGTTTGTCTTCTCGATCACTAGGAATACCCGTGCACAAAATTTTGAAATCTTCAAAAAAATGGTTTCATAAATTTTGAAAATCCTTAATCTTTTTGAATTTTTATCCAAAATGGCTGGCTAATGAATTTGACTTTCAATTTAGGACACTAAAGGAGTATACTAAAGGCCAATTCAATCTGTCAATTCTTTCCAAATTTATCGTGCTAACAAACTAAAAATCAACAGACACACTACAACTAAGGTAGGCATGCAGTTAACTTTATTCTGTTGACTTTTGAATAATATTCCTTTGGTTTCCTTTAAGGTCAAATATATTTTTGAACATTGTTTCTTTTCAAAAGGAACTTAGGTTATCCATATCAAATATGCAATAGGAAATTGGCATTTTTCACTTATAGCCAATTAATACAAGATTTTCACTACTCGCCCTAGAAAGCTGTATAACTAGCCACGGCCCTCTACTTGATATAGAATTATCAGTGTTCTAATTAGTCTACTAGCAACCTAAGAGTCTAATAATTATTTAAATAATCTAAGTTTTTACTATCTAATTAGAGAAATTAGAATAAATAAATAATAATAATAAATATATTCGTGTCTTTTGATTGAATATTAGTCAATTTATGAGTGATTCAATCAGTAAATTAGAGATTAATTATAGTTTTAGTTCCGTTTATATTTTACACATCGATCGATAAATAATGTCATCGTTCAGCAATTTGATCAAAAGTGGCAACTCGCTAAATATGAATAAATTAAATTTTACTGAGAATAATTGTTTAAACTTAACTAATGTCTGGTCAAATTATTAAATAATCCTATACTTTGCATTAATTTGTGCTACTCACCTAAACGTTCTATGGGTGGTCTTCATTTTGATTATCTTCTAGATTCCTTTTATTTATCCATAGGTCCAAGCAAACCAACAAACACGATATTTTTCACTAAAACACGTTTCCCCCAAGATTAACACTTTGATTAGTTGTAAAACAGTAACTGAACTCGCTCACAAAACTGTGAATCACAAACACCAATTAATCACCACTACTGGTTGACTATTCTTTGCTATCTTTCAGTTTCTCCTGAAACTGTACAGAAGGCAAATACGATAGACCGATCACCGCAAGTAGCCAGTCTGCTATAAAAAGGGCTTGTACACAACTCGGTACACAAAATGCCAACCCTCGAGGATTAGAATAAATTATTCTTCAGTTCCTTGTTCAGAAGTTATCTCTCTCTTTCTTGGTATCCGATCCCGTTCTTCATGGCAAATATATTTAAATCAAATATATTATTTAATTGAAAATCTCAACGCGCCGCTAAAAGCGATCATTCGATCTCGCTAGATTTCAAGTTTGACGTTTCGTCTGGCGCAAGTGCATTCTTCCAATTCAAACTCGAGAAAACTCTTATAATTTCCCGCAGTATGCCTCGCATGTGCTTCTGTTTTCGGTTTCAAAAAGGCGCTTGATCCTTTTTTATCGAGCACCCAGGTACTGGGGCTTCTTTTATACGTCCCTTAGAACCCTTTGACTATCTTAATTCCTTTTCCGAAAACGCCTAATCTTTGTTCAGTAAAGATGGACTCCCGTTGGCAGGTGCAACAAGGGTCGCCTGCGTACACAGGAACCGACCTTCCGATGAGCTAAATAGTGTGGTCCAATGCTCGGACTGGTTTCCAAGCCCGAGAGGATGCTCAGACTTGGACCAAACACGAGGGTGTGAGAGGGACAGAAACTGATGACCTGAGCTGAGGAGGAAGAGCCTGGTACCGTTCTTCGGACAGACGGACGGACACGAAGGTAGAAGGGAAAGGAAGAGCGATGGAAAGAGAGAAGTAGAGAACACGGGAATAATACGCGAGTAGAGGAAGTACTGTTATACTTGACGGAGCCTTTGGGCCCACCAAGTTGTGGAAGCGGCCAGGCGGATGGCGTTGCATATACTCGCTGGCGAAATCTTAGCGGCGAGAGACGAGACCTGACTCACGATATCGATCAATCACCTGCAAATCATGTTTCTAAACTCAAACGTTGATCGCTTATAACTCAATATTTTCCTTCTTATAATTGCATATGCCTTCAGATTAAATTGACTTCATTCCTGGATTTTAAAAGAAGACCCGTCAAGATTGAATTATTTTTTTTTTTTAATATTTTGCTTCGATTTTTTTATTTCTCGTGCAAACTCACTTGCTGACAAGTAATCCAGGCGAGTGGAAGTGGTTCACTGAATGTTGCAGGCACGCGTAATCAATATACAGTAATGCACTTTCAAACTGTTCCACTGACGGGTAACGTTAGAGGAATTTTTCCCTTGAGTATCACGTACGATGAATAGATTGAAAACTGCCTATGAAATTTGTCGACACGAGACGTCATTTAACGAAACTGAAGACATACACGTGCGCTTGTATAAACAAAGCCGATTAGTACTTCTTCCCGCTTTTTAATCCTGCTGCATGGCCGCCTGAAACGAACTAGAGGAGGGGGGGAGTCTCAAAATCAAAGAACAGGTCCGAGATCACATTTAAGCCGCGAAATTTGTGCATTGCGTTGACGGTTAACTTGAAAATTCATTTTTATAGAAGAGTAACGCTGCGTATCTCAACGAAACGTGCTCCCCGTACAGCAATCGCGGCTCGACTGGATTGTACATTGCTGGAATGCTAGCCGCCTCCACCTTGCATTGCCGTGACAGCCGAGCTGTGGTCCGGGGTACCTCAGTGCTCACTATCTAGGTGTCGTACACTGTACAAGTATACAGTTCGCTTCATTCAGGGGGTCCACTATCTTGTTGTCCTTTTCCCTTTTCCTTTTGCTCTTTCGACCTGCCAGCTTCAGACTGCTTTTAACACTGCTAAACAACAATCCCTCCAGTCTTTCTGGGAGTGGGGGAATATACATTTTTCATCAACATTCGCAGGAAAATGGCGACATTCCGTATCTAAAGTGTGCGCAAAGCTCCAGATTCCTCTACTGTGAGATATGAATGCGGGAATACCATATTACCACACGCGAATCTCACAGTTGAGGAATCTTTCACTTTGCGCATACGTTTCATATACAACATTGAGGCGCAAAACAGCTTCAAAGTTGGACCTAATCAACCAATAAGGAGCGAGCTTTAGTGACCATATGTGCGCACACACTATTTTAAAGCTTGGGACATGAACAAGTTTTCGGAAAACTACTAAGTACAAGTTCAAAGATAATCATTTAGCCTAAATACCATTTGCTGAAAAATTACAGTTTTAAACAATCAGTAAATTAACATTTTAAAATTACCATTTTTTGAGAAGCTAAAAACTAAATAAGTCAGGTCTACAGTTTTACACCTTTATTAAAGTAACTGGTTTGAAGTGAGTGTATTTATGTCGTAGGCATTTAGCTGAATACGGCTTTAAGCCTAATGCCCGGACAATAGACCAAATGTCGACAAGTAGACGAATCTACCTACGCAAAGTGGGAGAAAATCCCATCTTGAGGTCAGAAACGTATAAAGAGTAGAAAAACCAACGAGTTTAAATCAAATATGGAGGATACATAATAAACATATTGTACTTTTTAATTTAATTGTAAAAAGTAAGTGGTATACGTTGTTGGCAACTAAACTAAACTATCTTCGGTTCTACTAAAGATAAGAAAGAGATTTAAATTGGCGGTAGTTACTTGGACTATCTGGAATAAGTTCCAATTTGAAAGAAGTATGTGCTTCTTGTTGTCTTCGTGCAAATTGCGATATTGTAAGTCAGTTTTTTATACGGGACAGCAAGTGCCAGAAACCAGCGTGGTTCCTTTTTTCATGGGACCGTTTTGGGTTTTCCTCACCATGAGCTGCCGAACTTGTGCCACCGAGCCTTCATCTGGCTCTGAACGAGGCTGAGTGATACCCAAATGGACAGGGATGCATCCTTCGAACTTATTCCCTATGGTAAAAATTGCTCTGTGAAAGAAATATAAATATTTACTTACTTAATATTGTAACTGATGACGGAAAAATGATCGATCATTCAAAGGGATTTTAATGGTTTCAAAAAATAAATTTTTCAACTTAATATTGCGGGGAAAATTGAAATTATTTTTTTTTTAATTAAAAAAAAAGATTTACCAAGATTTTAAATTATTTCCGAAAATTTTGGAAAATAATGTAGATAATATCGAGACAAAAATTTTAATCAAGCGCGATTACAAATTGTATAATAAATTTGAATAAATGTCAGAGATTTTAACAAGTTCTAATTCAGGAGCCTTCAAAACACGTGCAAACTATTGAAAAAGTAATCTGGAAGATTAAAAGCCCCATTTATTCACCAAGAAAATGAATGTTATACAAACAAAAAAAAAACCTTTTTTAAACAAAGTAGAGCAATTTTAAACAAAATTGGTCAATTTTGAAGTTGGAAGGATGAATTATTTTCGAAACGGTCAAATTTTGACCCTCAAAATATTATCTTTTTACAGGGTATGTCAATGTTAAGAATAATTTTATATCAAATACTCATATTTTCATATTAATTGCTTAAGTTTTAAAGTAAATAAACAGTTAATTTCGAAAAAAGACTTTTTTTACTAACAAATTGTACAACTCTGATGCCAAGAACATGATTTTTTTATAAATCAGTTTAATTGCCACCGCGAAAATATGAAGTTTTTTGCTTAATGAATTTTCATCGAAAGAACTTTAATTACTTGATTTTGCAACGAAGGAGCATTTCTTTACAATACAACATGTACTACTTTACTTTTGAACAAAAAAAAAGATTTTAGTTTTGCAGAAAACTGTTAATTTCAACAACAAAATTTACAAGAAAATGGTGAAATCATCAAACAAAGCAGATTAATTAACAACCAAACGGTAACATGTTGAACATAAAGGATTGATTTTCGACTAGAAAATATCAATTATTTGAATAGAAATTGTAACTACAGAGATGAACAAATGGATCACTTGAGAACTAAAATGACGAATCCTGAAAAAACATATTTGCGAACAAAAAGTATAAATGAAGACAATAAAAAATAGATAAATTGTTAACTAAAATGAAGAATCTTAAAGAAAAATATAAAAAACGAACGTTACCTATAAGCACACTGTACTGATTATATTTGTTTGTAATTAAAATAATATCATCATACTTTTCATACTACTTTCATTTCATGAATGAAAACGTAAATTGAGGTTCGGGGGGCTTCACAGCTTAAGAGGCTCGGCCCTGGTCAAAACCTGGTGGCAAGGTTTTGGAAGCAGGTGGTGAGGAAAACCCAGGACGATCCCCTGAAAAAACGGCACCACGCTGGTTTCTGGCACTTGCTTTCCCGTATAAAAAACTGACTTCCAATATCGCAATTTGCAGGAAGAAAACAAGAAGCACATACTTCTCTCAAATTGGAAGTTATTCCAGATAGTCCAAGTAACTACCTCTAATTTAAATCTCTTTGTTATCTTCAGGAGAACCGAAGAGAGTTTAGTTGCATATTTATGTACAAAAAACGAACAATTATTTATATTTTGCAATTTATTCAACGGCAATCTGTTCAGAAATATTCAAAGTACCACCATGAATTTTTTTTCAGATTTTTCCTATTATTTTTTCAATAAAAAACTATGCTCCATAGTTCACTCTCTTTAAAAGCGGTCAAATTTCCTTACTTTTTATCACATTTTCAGATCTGCAAGCTGCAAACAATTTTGTACAACATTGCTTTTCGGCTCATTAACGTACAACATTTTCAGCTTTAAAATGATCCGCCTTTCATTAGACTACGATTTTCCCCTTACTTTTTCAACGTCAAACCCAGAGGACTCAAATTTTCTCGCCGATAGTAGGCTTATACGCAAAAAAAGGTATTTACATAAGTCTTTCCTCGCTGCTTGAGAATGCTTTGAACTTAAATAAAAATTGAATACATAAGTTACAGAAAAAATACTGATCTAATATGTTAAATGTCTTTTTCATACTGTATACTATTAGATAAAGGGTTTGAAGAGTCATTAAAAAAATAGAAAAATCCCAAATCATATTTTTGGCCGGAATTTTCATATTTCTCCCGCTGTGCTGCGTCTACCTTTCTTTCGTCTGATATCCTGAATGCATGTACTTACGACTTCATGCCCAAAATACCCGGGGCAAATAGACAAGTTTCAATTTAAATCAATAACTATACAGAAAAATGCGATATCTACTGGTGGACGTATTATAAATTAGAAGGCAAATTATTGTCGAAAATTGAGGAATCTTTTCAAAATATATATAAAGAATCCCAGTGAATAAAACCATTCATTTTCAAACATAAATGTGTATTTTCAACTAAAATGATGAATATTTAACCAAATAAACTAGTTATCAAAAAATTGTGATAATTAATATTTCAACATAAAAAAACTAATATTTACCAATCCTGAATGTAAAAATAATAATAATTTTGAATAAAATAGTTGTATTTTAAATGGAAATAGATTAAATTGATAGCAAAAGAGTTGTGATGCTTTCCATTTCAATTCAACCGGGCCATTCGAAACATGTTTTTCTTTTTCGATGAAACTCAAATATGTTGTTCTTTGTTAGAAATAATTGGACACGTGTTTTTTTGTTTG
>JAAAKG020149629.1:0-10018 GCA_010014905.2 Druon quercuslanigerum
GCCGCCATGTTGAATTTCGAATGTTTGACTTCAGATTCGCCATAACCGACCTTGAAAACTGTCTTATAAGAGGGTCTTCCAAAAAGTAAGGTTACAAAATGTATCAAAATTTAAAAATTGCTTATATGTCAATGAAATTCACAGATGATGTTGCAAATATATTTAATTAGCTTTGCATGTAGTCATGTCGAGGTCGATGCATTTTTGAAGTCAGGGTATCATAGACCTCCCGCTCCACCTTCTTAAGCCACTTTTCCACCATCTGCTTGACCTCCTCGTCATTTAAGTAACGCTTTTCATCCAAAAACTCTTTCTGTTTAGTGGCAATCTTATGTTCAGATGGCGCCTTTTGTCTTCAATCTTCTTTTTCATCCTCTTTAGGATCTCACCATATGCCTACGCGTTAATACTGATACTTTTGGACATGAAAGCGATCTTCAGAACACCTTTGTGATCGTAAAAGATGGATGTCATGATTTTTCGTTCTGTAAAGGTGATTTTGACTTTTTTGGCTGAGATGGTGAATGCGTGTTACGCTACTGTAATTACTGCTTTTTCGACTCCGGGGTATAATTTCCGAACTTAATCCCATGGCCTGAGGAACTTCTTGGCGGAAACGGAAATTTCGACTCCATTTTGCAATTCACTGTCCTGCCGCACCTCTTTTTCTGTTCGTTACGAACTCCTGTGTACGAAAAATGCACCAACTTTCAAAAACAAAATTTGGCTATGGTCTACAGAGGCCTCGTAGCCCTACTTTCTGGACGTCGCTCGTACCAAGTTTTAAGTGAATCACATAATTTTTTCAGCATATTTATCCACCGATTTTTTGCTTTAGATTCGTAATCAGTGACAACAAAAACCCCTTTATACCCTCCAACAGTAAGGTTAAATTTGATTGGAAAATATTTGAGAGTTTTGGCCAGCTTTTTGGGATTCGACCCCGCTGCACAGCGCCTTAATTAATGCACCAGATGCAAAAAGGAGATGTAGAAGTATTTTGCTGAAGTGGGGGAACCCCTGAGCACTTCAAAATAAAGTCTCGAATTTTTATTTTAAAAATATGTATCCGCATTTGAAATTTAATGACGCATCTTTTTCTCTCCTGTGTATAGGCATAGGAACTTTAATGATTACTCCCATTATCTTCGAGCGCAGGAAAATACCAGAAAAAAATCACTGAAAACGCTTTTCGTGTTATTCTTACAATTTATTTTGTTAAATAATTGTATCAGTAGAATTTTTTTTAACATTTCAAGGTTAAACACATCGTTCTACCGTTATTAGGAGCTGATGTGCCTTGTTCCCATATTAATAATTTTGTAGGCTAAAATTATTAATATTTTGGAATTTTTTCGAATATGAATTCAGAACGCCTTTAGAAAGATGCCTGATTATTTTCAACCCGTTTTCATCATTTTTAACAAAGATGTGCCATTTGATAGTACACAAACGAAAAAATTGGTCCGTGAACCCTATTTTTTAACATTTACTGCTTCACATCCTTTGACATAATTTTTACACTTTCATCAGAGAAGGTATTAGATTTGTGTAAAATCTCCCTCTCCCCCAGTTTTTATCAATTTCCACGTTTTGAGACCCCCTGAATCTGAAAAACAGGTTTTGACGAATGTGTCTACCTGCCTGTCTGTATGTCTGCCTGTCTATCTGTATGTATGTATTTATGTCTTTCCGCGATAACTTTTGAAATAATTAATCTGTTATATTGGTCTTTGGTACATTAGTTTAATGTCCTCAACTAAAGGTCAAGTGCATTTGTCAGCCATTTTGGAGAAAAATGTAAAAACTGAGCTCATTTTTAATATATTTGAGACCAATTTTTTCAACATTCAAAAATTTTCTGTACGGATATTCATTGTATTCAAAAAGTCGAACAATTTATCGTAATGATTTTTCATAAAACTAAAAATTACCAAAGTTATAGCATTTACAAAATTCAAAAAATTACGTCGTTATTTGTGCTTATTTTTGCAAAATAAAATTCTTTGCATTGAGGTCAATATTTAATGAACTCACATTAGAGTGATGCGTGCGTAATATAATGGTCCTATTATATCCGTCACGTACCGGGCAGGCAATGTGATTTAATGTGGTTTTATGTGAAAGGGTTTGAGAATGCTAGATATTTTTTCAGATAGTCTATGTATATAGGGTAATGAAAAGTAGCGATTTTGTTGAGTGACTCTAATGTCGTGTTTTGCTGCTGTGCTTTGGGAGGGGACATCGTTGAGTGTGCGCGTGCAGGCTGTGTCATTTGTGACAAGCTGGGTCTGTTTCATTGTTTCTGTATTTTTTAAAACCTGCATTCCGTAATATCAACGATCTAACACCAATTTTTGAATCAAAAAAAGATCTTGTTCCCCACGAAAAATTTCTAATGCAGTCTACAGTACTCCATGCAATAACTGTTAGGCAGTATCCATTGGTACAACAAAACGGCCACTCCACATACGTATTAAGGAACACACGAAAGACGTATACAAACCACCAAGCAAATGTACGGCAATTACAAAACATGCATGTTATGAAGATCATCGGTTTGATTTTGACGAAAGAAAAATTTGGGAAAAAACTGATCATTATAATAAATGAATGGTTTTAGAAATGACCCATACAGACAGCAATCCTCTTGTAGTAAACCAAAGAGCTGACACCGATAATCTATCCACTTTCTATTTCCCCCTTTTAGAAAATAGCAAATTTTAATCTCTGCTATTTAATATCAAATCAATATAGCCTAATAAATGTTTCATCTCAATTTACATAAATTAATTAATTCAACATGTAACAGAAACTTTAAATAAAACAAAAAATCAAATATTAAATTTCTGTTTACTACAATGATAATTAACCAAAAAATATTAAATCAATAACTTTATGATAATATAAATTATAATAATAAATATATATAAATTAATGGTCCATTAAAATTAAAAAAAAGGTTGAATATATAAAAACAGGTCTAATCACTTACTAAAGTAATAAATAAATACTAAGCATAAGTAAAATCAGTCTATAAGTGGTTTCTTTCATATTTTATTGCAGTTTCTTCTTGTCCGGGGAAAAAAGAGAGGGGAAAAAAACCCTTTCTGATATCAGAAAAACCAGATGTAAAAACATTCATTTAACTTTAAATAGCTGTCTATTTTTAATTTAAAATTCAGAAATTACAATTAAAGCAATTAAGCTGATGAAGTATTAATAAGCTAATGAAGTATTATAAATGTATTAATTATTATAATAAGATACCCGCTTGAACTGCGGTGTGTACGGACGTGTTATGACGGAGCTTCTTAAGGCTTTTTTCGCGTTTATATGGAATTGAACTTTAATACTGAGACTCTAATTTTCGTGTCTTAGTTTTTTCCGTTCTATTTGTGAGGTGCTTGGTGTCGTGGTGCATTTTCTTTTATGAGTGTCATACCTCCCTCCCCCTAATTTATGCTCTTTCCACACGATCTGAGGTGTTCTTTGTTTTTTCTTGCTGCCCTACATTACGTGCATTGGCACGAATCTATTGTTAAATTAACTAAAAGATTGAGCAGCTCACATCTTCTCATGCTGAGGTACGCAAGGAGGTCAAAGCTATAAATGATAACAGCAAAGTTATTTCCTCGGAATTTTTTAAAACACAGAAAAAGCTTTCTACGTTAGAGAATGAAGTAGTGACCCTCCACCAAAAGGATCGAGCAAGGAACATAAATCTCTACAACTTACCGGATGAAGAGAAACACAATGATGCTATCATCTTCTCAATCCTAAACTTATTTCAAAAGATCGACCTGAGAATTCTTGAAACCGCACTCGCTTTTTCGTTTAGACTTGGAAAGCAACGGAATGGACGTCCAATCGTCATTAAACTCATCTCTTCCCGATGGGTCACCTTATTAATAAACGACTTGACACTTACTTCGGGGAGCGCCCTCCGAACAGTTATCAAACTAGACGAAATACACGCTGGCTGCAATCGACAACTGACGACTGCATGTCAAACATTTCAAAACCTTAGCAATCTGGCGAAAGCGGCGGTGCATAATGGCTCGAAGAATAAAATTGACTCTTTAAAGTAGCAACCAGAATTCTACGAAGAAAACATATCTTAAAATCTTGTCATCAATGTAAGCAATTCTAGTGCTCCAAGGCTTATCTTTTGGAACGTTCACGGACTGGCCAATCTCACTGATTTTAAGCATACCCTCAGAAATAACGACATTCTATGTATCTTCAAGACGTGGTCAACAGCTGATACGGTTGCACTTTCTTGCTTTCTCAATAACTTTCAAGCAGTCTATTGCCCAGCAACGAGATGCGAATTTGTTAAAATAATACGCATTTGGTACTTGACGTAATCGTAACCAATGACAACTATATCTTTGTAAAAATCACTTATGAATGTACTGTTTTTATCCTGGGTCTAGTGTACTTTTCACCATCCAAGACTATAGAATACTTTTTATCTAACTTTGACGAGTCTCTCGCGCAGGTATATAAAGATAATCCTAACATCCTAATTGGTTTAAGAGGCGATTTTAATGTCGTGTTGCCAATTTCAATCAGCGAGAGTCTGCGATTGCGTGTAATAAGGCTTTCTATGCCAACCGATGTTCTACAGATAATTTTCTAAACAGTAGAGGAAATGTTTTCGTCGTTTACATGGGAAAAAGTGATTTAATTCTTCGATGAGCCTACAGGCACTAGTGTAATTTATTTAGTATGGTGCTCTCGCGATGGATTATGGTTTCTGCCTAACTTCAAGGTCGTACCTATTATGACATTCTTGCATCTCAAACCTTGTAGAAATAAAAATTTAAAAATCCATTTCGATGCGTATAAATCAGCTGAATTCTATACTTTCGTGATAAATAGAGAAAAGTGTTCTACTGTAGATGATGACATAAATATTTTAAATGAAAATTTAATATACAATAAAAAAGGTTGGTCACAACTTAGGAATGAAGCTCGTATCTAATGGTATTAGAAAGATCCGCAAACCATGGTTCGCCCGAGAATGCAAAGAGGCTAAAGATATTGTTCTGGTTGCTCTAGAGGTCTATGTAAGAGACATGTAATCTTTATGCTAGCGATTATTTGATTAAAGTCTGAAAAAAGAATATAAAAAATTTTTAACTTGAAAAAGATAGCGTTTCAAAACAGAACAGAAGAATTACTGGCAAATGCTCGTAGCTCTTGATTCCTGGAGCATCATTAACCGTTTTCGACGAAAAAAACCTTATAAGAATAATATTAATATGGAAACCTGGCTTATACATCTCAAGAAAATGTATCTTATTATCATAATGGATGTGTCTCGAGTTCTGAACATTTCCAACCCAACTTTTGAGTCCCAATTTACCGCGTTAGGATTAAGAAGAGCATAGCAAAATGTAAATACAAAACAATAAAAAAGTTTATCACAAATAAACTAGCTGTTGTTTATTTTTGCACTGTTGTAAAAATTTGAGGCAGGCACAAACTCATAGCAATAAGAATCGGCTACCTTTTTGAAAGTAGGATAGGGTTGGAAAATGTAATAATTTTTTTCCAGGCGTTGCATAGTTCGTTCACAAATAACTTTGGTCGGTTCGAGAGTGAAATAAATTTTAAGCATGCGAAAACTGTACGTGAGAAAGTTATCCAGGAAGATTCAAAGAAGTTTCATGAAAAGTTTTAGCTTAATTAAAATACCTAAAATTAATTTTTCTAAAAAAATATGTACTCTCAAGTCGCTCAACTGGGAATTGAACGACAGACCTTCCGATTTCCGGTCGGGTGCGATTCCCAGTGGAGCGACTTGAGTAGATCTTTTTTCAGAAAACCTGAATTTTATAAATTTATCTTTCATCTAGTCAAAAATGACGTAAAGTCTTTTCTGTTATTTGAAGAGTTAACTTGATCGATAGTTTTGATTCCTGATTTCACAGATTGTGGAATGACATCTATACTGATTGATAGTAACTAGTTCTGTTGAAAATACAGATTTCTTTCAATTTAAAGAGTAGTTCAGAAACTGTTCATGTTTGTCTTTTCTCGCGTAGGCTGCGGCTCGGTCGGCCAGTGGTATCAAAACGCGAATATGTCTCGCAAGCGCAGTAATGACTCATGTGTGTTTTTGGGTTATTTAACCCTAGGAGTCAATATCAAAATACAATGGAAGCACTACTGCTTATACCAGAGATATCCGCGTTCTGACTCCGCATATACTTCTTTTATGCATTATGAGCTTTATGATGCTTATTGTTTTTCTAATTTCTACTTCTCAGTGGGCCTTACTCCTCCCTATTTTCAATTGTAATCATTTGAACTGGATTATGTTGGTTATTATTCACTGTTACTTCAGCTTTACGGAAAGGCTTTTTCAATTTTTTTACGCATTACCTTAAATATTTGTCATGTTAATGCTCAGTCCTTACCTGCCCATTACCTCGAATTTTAACATCACTAATGTCCTGTTCCTAACATTTCATAGCCGTGACTGACACCTGGCTCATGCCTAATATTTCTTTGAGCCTTGTTGCACTTGATCATTCCACACTTTTCTTCAGAGAAAGAGAAGAGGGGGTGGGGTCTGTCTCTATATTCATGACAGCTTAAGGGGTGTACAGGTGGTAGTGGGTCCTCTGGTCAATTACCCTACTGCTGAGTACCTTTTTAGTAAGGTATCTTCGACGCAGGGCAGTGTGTTAGTGGGCGTCATTTACAAACCTCCTAATTCTTTTTACGACAGGCAACTTGAGAATTACATTTTTGATCTTATACCTAATTATAGTAACATTGTACTAACCGGTGACCTAAAAACAAATCTTAATCCTACCAGCAATTTAACTCACTATTTAAAATCAGTAGTTTTCTCTACTGGATTATCTATAGTTCCCCATGATACTGCCCACTATACTGAACATTCTAGTACATGGATTGTAATAATGATTGTGGATGATTTAGACAAAGTGATTTCTTCTACTCAACACTCAATCTCATTTCTCTCAAACCATGATATTATCAGCATCCAATACTAGTCTCCGTTAGTCCATCCTCTGGTGTAACTCCCCTGCCCATAAGCAATCCTAAAAATATAAACGAAACTGAATTTATTGAGCACCTCTCTACTTATGACTGGAATATCATTTTTATTGAAAAGGAAAGAAAGATGACTTGTCTGTTTACATTTTTATCTTCATCGATTGACAAAGGACCCAGCACACATCTATTGATAATATGGACCCGGTTAAATTGGCTAAAACTGTAGTGTAATGTAGTTCTCAATATCCTGATCAAATAAAGTTCTTAGACACTGGGTCCAAAAAACGCCAGGTTTTGAGATAGGAGGAACCAAATGTTACTTTTCATGAACGCGAGAGAAATTCCACAGACCCTCGAAGACTGTTTGGCACAACGCTCAGGGATCATGCCGAACTCACTGTCCCTTGGATATTTTATAGTTGGGGACCCCCCAAACAATAATATCCATTCCTGAATTTCGAGAAAAGGATATTTTTTCGTGGGTGTTGTACCAAAGTTAACGTTTCATCCAAACTCGAGGACTTATACGGACCCTCTTCGACTGTTTGGCACCACGCTCAGGGACCATTCCAAACTCTCTGTCCCTTTACTATTTTTCAGTTTCGGACCCCCCGAACAATAATATTCATGTCAAAAGGTGGAGAAAAGGATACTTTTCCAGCGGTGTTGCATCGTATGTCGCTTTTCATGCACGCTCGAGGAGTTCCACGGACCCTCTAGAACAGTTTGGCACCATGCTCAGGGATCTTGCCGAACTCTTTTCCTTTGATGTTTTGTATTTTAGGGTCCACTGATCAATAATATGTAGAACTTAAGGTTGAGCGATGGATAGTTTTTTATCGGTGTTGCAACGTAGGTTTTTATTTAATCTAATTAAACAGGTCCTATTGACCATATCGTCAAGACTGTAATATTGAGTGGGTGCCTGCGGGTAGTTTACTATTAACCATAACAGGTTGGCAACTCCAAGAGCGCCGATAAATAAGGATGGTTAGCTTAATAGCATATTCAGGGTATAACCCTCGCAACACCCTTATAAGTCCTCGATACGTCTCTTTCGCTATGACGTTCTTCCAGCTGGTGTCGAGAACTCGATAACAAACATGGTTCGCAATAGAAACAGTTGTCGAGTATATGAAGTTTAAGTATATGCGGAACTTCTCATTTTCAAAAAATGACTAGATTTCCTTGGGAGCGTTTAGCGGAGCGGTATTTGGGATAATGCCTTAAGAGTGTCAGAGATGGTAAGAAAGCACTCTCAGTACACTCTTAGTGTAAAACTATCAGGTTCCAATGTACAGGTATGTACTTCAGAATTGGGTTCTTTCGCCTCTTTTTTTAAAAAATCTCTAAAACTCAATGGAGTGGTTCAGTCTACGCAAACACGATTTTCGGAACTTTTTTCAAAAATGCTTGCGGGACGCACGGGTGTCATTTCTATAAAACTTAGAATTTTAATTAGGACCCCTTAGTACACCGTTTTATCAACAAAAAAACGTGCTCTCTTGTCAAGAAGATGTTCACGCAAGTTTTTCACCTGTGCTTTCTTAATCCGGGCTTTTAGAATGAAGGACTTAAAATAAATAAGATTTGATGCATCTTGCTCACCCCTGATATTAAAGTCAAGGCCGAGTGTTTCAGCAGCCTCCGTTCTTTGCCTACTTTTTCGTGCTCCCAGATCATTTTAAGAAGAGGATTCTGTCCATTTGCTACTATATGTACTGTACGCAGAATATCCCTGTTTTGAAGTCATTCAAGATTCCAGATTTCGCTACGACCTTCACGGCGTTAGTTGCAGAGTCGCGGAATAGAAGGCTTGAGGTGCATGCTTTTGGATTTGTGGTGACCTTTCGTTTCCTGATCTCAAGAGATTTGAGCTCGTCATTCGACCATGGAACCGCTCCAAATGAATAGAGTACTTCTAGAACGGCAAGCATGTTGTTGGAGATACTTTGTTCCTCGGCGAAAGTTCCGAAGACCAAATCTGTCGGATTAGACGTTTGTATCTGTATCCGAGAGTATCCTTTATACATGTCACATCCTGAATGCGGCTCTGTGGCACGTCCAGGTGTTTGTATGTATGTGTATATAGGTCTCTCCAGCTTCAAGGGGTTGTATATCGCTTCGGTCGATCAGCTCAGGTTCTTCGTGGATTCCCTTAAGCTTTCATCACACCAAATAAACCGTGGCGCATTTTTCTTACCCAAACTTCAATCGAATCTCCTGAGAATTGTGTGAGTTGATGAGTTCGTGTTTTGGTCTTATGATTATTCCTGTTTTTTATCTTACTATTTGCATCTGCCGAAGCTCTCGCTGCATTATACACAACGTAATTGATAGTACAGAGGTTAGACTTTACAAAAATATTCACCACAAAAAAGTTTCTCCGGTTCCTGAAGCATCGCTCTTCCTCTGTTGGATGCCTGCTCGCGGTTGGTGTCAGTGTATCCCTCTTTTCCTGTTTCCGGCTTATTCTGGCTGCGTTTGAGTAGACGCTACGCTTATATAACCCCGTTTCCGGAGTTCCTCAGGACGGTTTCGCAGTCACTTATGCAAAAAATGCGAGAGCTCTGGGCGTTTCTCGCACCACAAAGCATACAGTCGTGCCATAAAATCTCTTCGTTCAGGGACCATGCTTTGGTGGTCCCAATTCTGTGGTGGTCGACATTTTTATCTGACCAATTGTCGAGAGCCCTGCGCGTCCAATTGTTTTTAAACCGCACTTACTACAACTATGTTTGATGTTATTATTGTTGTTCCCACGAGAAGCTAGGAGAGCTCGCCCGGTATCCCAGAGTCACCGTTCGAGACACCTCATCCAGGCGCCATTCAGCTTCCGGTGCTTTTGTTACGCCTTCCGTAGGGGGTTAATTCGTTCGGGACCATCCCTCGACAATTATTAATTATTTTAACAATATTCAGCCGGAACTGAAAGTCATAGGCCACACGGTTTGAAACCGAATATATATATATATATATA
>JAAAKG020149630.1:0-10018 GCA_010014905.2 Druon quercuslanigerum
ACTCGTATGTTTACAACTCGGACGATTGCGGAGCGAATTGAAAACACGTCTGCTCTCTACGAAGGTTCGGAGAGGACTCCCATTTGAATTATTTAAAAGTTCTTGGAATTCAAGCAGTTCGAACAATTCAAATAATTCCACGAATTTAAGAAATTCAGATATTTCATGGAATTACAAAAATACAAGAATGGAAGAGAATTCAAGGAAATAAGTTAATTCAGGGAATTTGGAAGATATTCAGATAATTAAGGGGATATCTCCGATTTCGATAGACTGAGAGAATCTGATTTCAATGAATTTAAAGAATTCAACGAATGCAGATAATTCGAGGAATTCAGAAAATTAAGAAAATTTTCTTTTCAAAGGATTTTTTTGTTATAAAAAATCAACTACTTACAGCAAATTTTTTTTTTTTGGAAACAGAACGTCTGAAAATAGGGATGTTGCATGAAATGAAATAAACATATTCTTAGAATATTGAAGCAGCAAATAATGTTATGGAGAAACGAAAAAATTGTAGATTTCTAACACAGATATGCCAATCTATCCGTTTAGAGAAAAATGCCGCTAACGGCAACAATAATCTTGGAACATAATACTGAGCTACTAAAGAAAGAAAATATCTTATTATCTCATTTCATGCAACATCCCAATTTCCGGCCTAGTTTACGACATCAGATTCCTGAAAATGATACTGATAAATTACATAACTTGCATCATTTTCGCAGAATTATCATCAGTTCCTCACAGACGTCAAAAGAGAATGAATTATCAACCCGGGAGTTCATCTCTGTCATCACATGATTCGCCACCTAGGATTGAAAGTATGGACAAAGTGAATATGAAAAACCCGACCCCTGTCGAGATTATTTCTGAAGATTCTTCTAACACCGGCTATGCCATACATCCGTATTTTGTTCTAACCCGCCGCGAATATACAATTCAAGGTTTTCGTCTTTATTTCAATATCAGAACTTTAGGACATCTCGAAATTCAACATGTACGAATATGTATAAGAGATGAATTTAGAGAAGTTGTCCTGATTCAACTTACAAATCCTTTAATGCTGGATAATCCTATACGTGGTGCCTTTGCTGCTGAGAATTATCCACCGCGAGCTACTGCTTGGGCTAAGATTCAGGTGCAAAATTGGATACGTCTTTATCAACCACTTTTTCAACAACCACCTCAACAAAGTCTAACTGAATTGCGTTCTTATGATCCCACCAAAGTCGTGATGACGAGGGATGGTCAGCAGATTGGCCCTGGGTTTGCAATACATCCTTTTATTGTCATAGCCAGCCATCTCTTCATACAACGCCCGGTTGGTGTTTTATCCTATCCGAAAATTAGCGGAGACCTCATAACTCACGATATACAAAATATTTACATGCACGAAGATATTGGCGTTATTCGAGTTAAGCAGCCTATCGCGCTCACATTGCCAGCACCTGATGCTTATCATACTCAGAGATTTTCACCGGCAGGTATTGGTTTTGCTAATTTACAGGTGCAACAGTGGATTCATATGTATGAGGGAAAATAAAATTTAGGAAGTTTATTCGAATTGGCGCGAAGCGTCACACAACAGTCAAAACAAGAATTCGCTCTTGACAAATACAGCCTTATTTAATTAGAAAACTTTATTTCTAAAAGAGAACCTTTAATAATAAAGGCGAAAATTAAGTTCTTAATTTTGTGAACACAACATATGTATACATTTATCCATTAATAAATATTTTGAATTTCCTGCACAGTAACTAGTAAATCAACATTTCCAAATAGGTCATTTTATTTTATGATTAAATGTATTTCTTAACCGTTCGAAACGTTTTTGATAAAAAGAACTACCTTCATATAATGTGTAATTTTGTTCACACTTTCAAATAGAAATAAAATAAATTACACAGCCACACAAAAAAAATCTTTTTCCTGATCTGGGGATCGGACCATGTTTATTATATGCCTTTGGGGTCGCTAAATCCAACTCAGAGAACCAAAAAAACCCCAGCAAGTCATCGTTCTGACATAAACTCAGAAAAATATCATGCAACTTTTTCGAGTCCCTTGTTCAGACAATATCTATTATATGTTTTTGGGGTCGCTTAATCCGAATCCGATGTCCAAAATACCCCACAGCTAATTCTAACGTCAAAACCTCAAAGCGCTAAATAGCTTAGATTAAGAGGTATTTCGAAGGTTATGTCGAAACCCTGACATTCTGGGACATTTTGGATCTCAGATTCAGATTCAGCGATCCAAAAATCCTATAATGAATATGGTCTGACTCCCGGACTCTAAAAAAATTGTATGAGATTTTTTTGAGGTTCTGGAGTTTTTTTACCTCCAATTCGGATTTAGCGACCCCAAAAACATATAATAAACATGATCTGACCTCCAGATCAGGAAATTTTTTTTTGTGTGGCTGTATTATGGATTAAAATTGAGAATACCTTAATTTATACTTCGAGATAAATTTTCTCTCGTAATATAAAAAACATTTTTGTTTGAAATATCAGTTTTGTATGACATTTTTTGTTGAGTTGAATTTTGTGTTGAAAATTTAACTATTCGACAAACAAGCTTTCTTCATAAAAGTCGACTCATCTCGTCATTCACCATCAGTTTCATTCCGTGATTAAGCAATTTCTTTTAAAAATGGGAAAAATATTTGATTTGTGTTTCCTGGTACTTTATGTGGCTTTTCTTCAAGAAATGGCTTTTGCATTTGATGAAAATACTGGTAAGTAAAATAATATCAAACCTGTTTAAAAATCCTTTTACTTGCACTACTTAAAATTTTAAGCATCTGTCCGTCAAAAAACTGCACAGAACCTTCGAAAATGCCACGTCTTTGGTAAAGACAACATATGGCCCATCACTTCTAATCATAAGTAAATAAAATCGTTTTACAGGAATATGATTTAGAATTCCATCATCAATATAAGTTAAAAAGAATATTTTACAAATTTTTAGTATTTGGGAGGTTCTGATGTGGCATCTTCCAAAAATATGGGAAAACATATGGATTCCTATATCCAATTGTTTTGACGAATACATTTCGGGGTTTTCAGTACAAAA
Organism: Druon quercuslanigerum; assembly: GCA_010014905.2. Lineage (NCBI taxonomy): Eukaryota > Metazoa > Arthropoda > Insecta > Hymenoptera > Cynipidae > Druon > Druon quercuslanigerum. Next base: position 3,082 of record JAAAKG020149630.1, read on the forward strand.
ATACAGTTTTCTAATTTTAAAATGACCTTTATTCGAAACGTTCTAAATTTATTGTATATTTTTCGTCAAACTAGAACCGCGTAGTTAAATTTAAATCATGCAAATAAAGAAAGATGACAATCAGCCCAAGGCATATCTGCCTGATAAAGGAACGTTATCTTGGGTTGTCTCATGCCATACTTTTTACTATTTCGAAATACAACTTTACACCATTTTCATTTTGGAAAATCACTGTTTTACACGTTTTTCATTATACAGAATTACTATTTCTCATTATTTGCATTGTTCCAAATTATAATTTGTATTCATTCTTATTCTTACGAATCGCCATGTAACAAAAATCTCAATGGTTGAAATTGCTGTTTCTTTTATTACTCTCTGGTTTAGATCATTATTTTAATTAATTTAAATTCATTGAAAAGCTTTTGAATTCACTTGAATTCCATTGAATTCATATTGAATTCTTTTGATTCCTATATATTTTTTTAATTATTTTAAGTTGCCTGAAATGCTTTTGAACCTTTCAATCTTTTAAATTTTGAATAAAGGGCACATATAAATATTTTGTTAAGAGTGGTAAGTCATTAATTTTTTTGGGAAAATCGATTCTACTTCTTGTCTTACTCCAACCCGTGCTCAGCCAGTCTGTTTTATAAATTTGTAAACAAAATTTGCAGGCAATGCGTTTAAGAATGTCCTTCGTTTTAAAAATTTATAAAAGTTTATCTAACGAATTTTGAGGAACGAAAAACTCTAACCGAGAAAGTTGTTAATTGCAGTACGAAATTCGTGCGATAAACAAAACACTGCAAACTAGAAAAGTCCGAAATGCCTCGAGAATCAGCAAATATTAAATAAAAAAATTCTAGAAATCAGTTTTTTAATCGAATTCCAAGAACTAACCTATTAATGGCTGCAAACGAGAAATTAAAAATAAAAGCCGATTCAAGCGGGATCAACGATATAAAGATGTAAAGCATGTGATTCTAGGAAGGATAAGGATCCAAATAAAATTCGCATTCCTTTACCGCAAAACATACAAACACGTCTGCACTGTGCAAAAGCTATTTGGACAGACTATTTCAAATCTTCTCTTCGTTATTTTTTCTAATTATTATTTGATGATAATATATAAAAGCCATTTAGAGACATTTATACATTGAAAAGCATGTTTAGAAACAATTTTTACTTTTTTTTTTTAATATGCATAATGTAGTTAGTTTGAATTTTCCCGTGAATAATGCCGTCACACAGATATAGCCAATCTATGCATTTGGCGAAAAATGCCGCTAACGGCAACAATATTCGAACTGTATTAAGAAAAAAACCATGTTTTTTCTACAATAAGAAATTCTGTCTTCTTGGAACAAAATATTGAGCGAATAAAGAATTTAAATATCTTATTATCTCATTTCATGCAACATCCCAATTTCCGGCCTAGTTGACGACATCACATTCCTGAAAATGATACTGATAAATTACATAACTTGTATCATTTTTGCAGAATTGTCATCAGTTCCTCACATACGTCAAAAGAGAATGAATTATCAACCCGGGAGTTCATCTTCATCATCACATAATTTGCCACCCTGGTTTGAAGATCTAAAAAAAGTGAATATGGCGAACCCGACCCCTGTCGAGATTATTTCTGGAGATTCTTCTAACACCGGGTATGCTATACATCCGTATTTTGTTCTAACGCGCCTCGAATATACAATTCATGGTTTTCGTCTTTTTGTACATATGAAAAATTCAGGACTTCTCGAAGTTCAACATGTACGAATATGTTTGAGAGATGACTTTAGAGAACTTGTCCTGATTCAACTTACAAATCCTTTAATGCTGGATAATCCTATACTTGGTGCCTTTTCTCCTGAGCATTATCCAACGCAAGCTACTGCTTGGGCTAAGGTTCAGGTGAGGAACTGGATACGTCGTTATGAGCCAAATTTTCAACAACCACCTCAACAAAGCCTGACTGAATTTCGTGATTTTGATCCCACCAAAGTCGTGGTAACAAGGAATGGTACGCGTATTGGCCCTGGGTTTGCAATACATCCTCATTTCGTCATAGCCAGCCATCTCTACATGCAAAGCCCGGTTGGTGTTTTATCGTATCCTGCAACTACAGGAGAGCTCAGGCCTCATCGTGTAAAAAAGGTTTTAGTGCGCGGAGATATTGGCATAATTCGTCTGCATGATCCTATCTCGTTAACATTACCAGTACCTGCTGCTTTCGATACTGCGCAATTTTTATTCGACGGTATTGTTTTTGCTATTTTCAGGGTGCGAGATTGGATTCGTGAGTTTAATGCAGGGAGGAATCGAGCTCGGAATGATGTGGATCGTGTATAATGACAATTCGAATTCAGGAACTTTATTCGAATTGGCACGAATTGTCACACAAAAAGAAAACATTCAGTTGTAAATTCTATATTATTCTTTGATAATAAAACCAACAATTATGTTCTTAACTTTGTGACCACATGTTATACAATTTTTCCATTTAATAAAGATTGTTAGTTTCCTGCACAATGAATTTAGTAAGTAAAAATTTCCAAATAAGTTATTTTATTTTATTATAAAATGTATTTCTAAATAGTTTTAAACATTTTTGATGCAAAGAACTATCGTCTTTTAATTTTTAAGCTTGGTCACACTTTTAAAGAGATGAAAAAATAATAAATTATAGATAATAACTGCGAATACCTTAATTTACGAAGTGTAAACTATCGGTCCCGATAAACAAAAAATTACTGGAAAACTTTGTAATATTTCAAAGATTTTAAAAGATCGAAATTTTTGAAGACGTTGAAAACCCCACTGAACAAGTATTTGAATTTTCAATTTAAAAAAAAAAACAGTTTTTGACCAAAAATAGAAGTTACATTATAAGTGAAAAATATTAATTTTCAAAAAAATAAATGAGTTGTCAACAAATCACATAAGCTTTTAACCAACGAGATAATCCTTGAAGTAATTTATTTATTGTTAATTTATTAAAGTAATATTTGCTATTTTACAAACCAATTTTTATAAACACTCAAGTCAGCTCAAGAGTTATTTTGAGTTTTTGAAAAGAATTCAAAGGATTTCAAGCAATTTCTAAAAATTTCAACAAAAAAAATCAATTTGCAAAAATAAAATGATATTTGAAATGATTTCAAATAATTTAGGGCGGAAATTAATATTTTTGAATTTCTCCCAAATTTATAAGCGTCCTAAATAATGCTAGGCTAACTCTAATTTTTCCTCAAATTTCTTTAAGTCCTGTATACAAAAAAATTCTTATAAATTCTTTAGATAATTTTGACTTGACTAAAAAAAAAAATTAGAAAATTAAGCTACTTCGTTTGATTGAGGATTCAACTATTTTTTTAAGAATTCATCATTTTTTTATGAGTTTAATTATTTTTTATTTAAGAAAAAAATTTGATTGAAAAATTAACTATTAAATTTTTTTTCCAAATTATTATTTTCTGGTTGACAATTAATTTGTTTTGGCTGAAGATTGAACTATTTTGATAAAAATGTCTCTTTTTTGGATGAATTCGACTTTATTAATTTAAACTTAGAGATAAATTTTCTCTGTTAATATAAAACTAATTTTTGTTTGAAATATCAATTTTGTATGACATTTTTCGTTGCGTTGCTTTTCGTATTGAAAATGTAACTATTCGGTTGAAAATGAAACCAGTCATTAATATTTTGTATATAAAAAATTAATTATTAAAAATTTGTATTGTGCATTAAAAATTATTTTTCTCCTCTATTGCTTCAACAATTAAAAATATATATATTTTTGCAACATTCATTATGTTTTTTTAAAATTATTTTTAAACATCGGTTATATGCGTATTCCAGTGTAAATTCGAGTAGTAATTCCATTTCATAACAGTGCAAACAAGCTTTCTTGATAAAAGTTATGTAATCTCCTCCTACAACATCAGTTTCATTCCGCGATTACGCAGTTTCTTTTAAAAATGGTGAAAATATTTTATTTGAGTTTCACAATACTTTGTGCGGTTTTACTTCAAGAAATGGCGATTGCTTTTAATGAAAATGCTGGTACGTGAAGTAATAGCAAACCTATTCGATAAAAATTACTTTTTACTTGCGCTACTTAAAAATGTAATCATCTGTCCGTAAAAACTGAACACAACCTAACATATGGCGAACCACTTCTAATCCGGAGTAAAAAAAATCGTTTTACAGGGATACGATTTCGGATTCTTCGATAAACACAAGCTAACATAAAAAGATTTTACAAAATTTTGGTGCTTAGGAAGTTTCGAGGTGGCATCTTTCAACCATATGGGAACACATATGGATTCCTATATCAAATTATTGCGACGAATTTAGACACGAAATGGGATAGAAATCCATATAAAAAAAAACAATTACTGCCTTCAGAATTGTCTGATACAAAATTAATATTTTTAAAACATATTTCATTTAAAAAAACTATGATCCCAGGATTATAGGACCAATCCCAAGATTGGTTTTACCAATTCGTAGAATTCTGAAAACATGCATCGACATAGTATTTTATACTGTTTCCCATATGGGTTCCTATATTGAGTCCTATTTGGGGATTTTTAGTAGAAAACTGCAACATCCCAATTTTCCGGCCTAGTTTACGACATCAGATCACTGCAAATGATACTAATAAATTACATAACTTGTATCATTCTTGCAGAATTATCAAGAGTTCCCCACAGACGTCAAAAGAGAATGAGGCAAACCCGACCCATGTCGAGATGATTTCTGAAGATTCTGCTAACACCGGCTATGCCATACATCCCAATTTTGTTCTAACGCGCCTCGAATATACAATTCATGGTTTTCGTCTTTTTGTACATAAGAAAATCCTATCATGATGGATAATCCCGTACATCGTTCATTTTCTGCTGAGCATTATCCAACGCGAGCTACTGCTTGGGCTCAGGTTCAGGTGAGGAACTGGATACGTCGTTATGAGCCAGATTTTCAAGAACCACCTCAGCAAAGCCTGATTGCATTTCGTAATTTTGATCGCACCAAAGTCATGATAACAAAGAATGGTACGCGTATTGGCCCTGGGTTTGCAATGCATCCTCATTTTGTCATAGCCAGCCGTCACTACATACAAAACCCGGTTGGTGTTTTATCGTATCCTGCAACTACAGGAGAGCTCAGGCCTCATCGTGTACAAAATGTTTTCATGGGCGGAGATATTGGCGTAATTCGTCTGCATGATTGCCAATTTCAGGGTGCGAGACTGGATTCTTGAGTTTAATTCAGGGAGGAATCGAGCTCGGAATGGTGTGCATCGTGTATAACGACAATTTGACTTCAGGAACTTTATTGGAAATTGCACGAATTGTCCAATTAAAAGAAAACATTAATTTGTAAATTCTTTATTATTCTTTGATAATAAAGCCAACAATTATGTTCTTAACTTTGTGACCACATGTTGTACCATTTTCCCATTCATTAAAGATCGTTAATTTCCTGCACAATGAACTTAGTAAATCAACATTTTCAAATAAATCATTTTATTTTATTATCAAATGTATTTCTAAATAGTTCTAAAGAATTTTAATAAAAAGCACTATCATCCTATAATTTTTGAGCTTGTTCACACTTTTAAAGAGATGAAAAAAAATTATAGATAATAACTGCGAATACCTGAATTTACAAAGTGTTCACTATCGGTCCCGGTAAACAAAAAAAAAATACTGGAAAGCTTCTGAAAATATTCGAAAATGATATAAATCTTTAGAAGATGAATTCTAGCAAGATTTAAAGTTTTGAAGATGTTAAAAAACAGCTTAACAATTATTTGTATATTGTATATTGAATTTAAAAAAAAAACAGTTTTTGACCCAGAATAGAAGTTACATTATAAGTGAAAAAAGATTAATTTAAAAAACAAATGAGTTTTCAACAAATTACTTAAACTTTCAACCAAAGAGGTAATCCCTGAAGTGAATATCAATATGAATTCTAAAAGAATTTAATTTTTTTTTATTTTGAAAAAAAATTCAAGGGAAAATTGACAAAGATTTCAAATAACTTCCGAAAATGTTGAAAAAGAATAAAAAAGATTTTTAAGGAAAATTTATTAATTTTTCAAAGAAAACTTTAGATACACTCGAGTTACTTTAAAAGTTATTTCGAAATGTTGAAAATAATTCAAAACGTTTCAAACGTTTCCTAAGAATGTCGAAAAAATCAATTTGCAAAAGGAAATTGAAATTTGAAAAGATCTAAAATAATTTAAAAGAAAATGTAGATTTTTAAAAATAAGTAGCCCTTTCGTTTTAAACTTAGAGAGACCTAAATAAATTTATTACAACCATTAAAAACAAATAAGCTTACAAAATAAATAGTTATTCGAAGTTTTTATTTTGTATTACAAATTATTTTTCCCTTAAACTTTATAAGATTTTTTAGAGATGGTTTTTCTTTCTTGACTCAAATAAACTGATAAAAATTGAAGCACTTCGAATAAAAAAATTCTGTTAAAAATTTAATACTTGAGAAAAAAATACAAGTATATAATATGTATTGGTAATAAACATATAAAAAAAAAATCAAAATAGTAATTATTTTGTTAAAAATTTATCTTTTCGTATGAAAATTAACCTATTTTGCCTAAGGATCCAACCATTTTGTAAAAAGTTCGTCACTTTTGATTGAGTTTAATTATTTTTTACTTACAATTTGGTTGATTTAGAGAGAATTCAACTTTTCTTATATAAAATGAAAATCTTTTTTTTTTTTGTTGAAATATCAATTGTGTTGAAAATTTAACTATTCAGTTGAAACTGGCTCCTTTCCTTGATATTTTATATATAAAAAACTAAGTATCCAGGGGATGGAAGATGGCCGCGGTGGTGTGTGGAGGTGCTTTGTCGTGTAGCATTTTCCAAAGTGTATAATTGCCGGACGT
>JAAAKG020149631.1:0-10018 GCA_010014905.2 Druon quercuslanigerum
CGTCGTGTTACGGCAAAACGAAAACTCTCAACACGACGCATCGTGTTGGGAGAAGCGGATTTTTTTCTCCGTGTATGATGTGCAAGGTTTGTGATAATAGGATTTTTGGATCTATGGTTTCGGCGTATACGGTTTTGAATTCTCTGCTTTAAGGACTTGAGGTTTGAAAATAGGAGGTTTGATTACCTAGAGTTCGAGTGCCTAAGGCTGGTTAGTGAATTGTTTAAGTGTTTAGGTTTTTTTATAATAATATACGGTCAATGCGTCTAAAGTTTAAAGCTCTAAGATATATTGGTCTAGGGTTTCAGATACAAGAATTTAAAATCCTAAGTACTAAGGGTCTAGGATTTAGGAGTCTCTAAAGGTATTTATCTATAATGGTATGTAGCAATTTTTTTCATAATTCGTTCAGAATTAGATCGAGGCTAGAATTGGTCCATTCTGCCCCATATGGTGTCGGCACCTACTTCTGGTGCGACCATCGCATCGTTTCCAGGTTTTCCATTCAGACTCATTTAACAGAGACACTAACTTATTGGAGCTAAAGAAATAAACCCGCAGGATCTGTTTAATCTGAAAAGAGTCAACAGGATAAAATAACTTGCGTGCGTGATGGTCGAGCGCTGGAGGTAGCGTGTCGGTGGAGGTCAGGGTTACCAGATGGAGCCTTAAGCAAATCGCCTAAATTGCCAAATTAATTCGTCCAAAATCGCCCAGCCCTAGATAACTGAAAATAATCTAGTGGATACCACTGCTTTAGCGAGATCGCGTATATCACAAGTGCTTCAAGTATTTCTTCCTTTGTTCTATTTGGCAAGATGACATAAAGTACGCAGGAAACTATTGCAAACACTCATGATATCGGTGATCTTCTAGCGCTTTCTTAGTGACAGCGGTTAGCGTCTCTATTTCAAGATCAGGAATATTACTGTTTACCATTTAATAGTTTAATATTGTTAATAAATATAAATAAAAAGAAAAATTAAGTATGAAAATAAATAAATATTGGTAAACTCTTCATTATGACCTTTTAAAAAATGCATAAATAATACAAAATTTCTGAATATAGATTTTTTTTAATTTCAGAAAAGAAAATAGTATATGAAATGGTTTATGTTTAAACAATTATGCAAACCTACCATTTCATATACTTCTATTTAAATATTAATAAATTGAATAGCCTTAGGCGATCGTAATAAATTTTTCTATCCTATCAGGCTAATTTCGAGTACAATTATGGTTTTTTAAGGGTTTTTTAGACAAGGTTTCAACTTTGAAGTTACTCTATCTCACAAACTTTTAGAAGAAGTATGAAATCTCACCATACTTGTCCATTTAGAGTGGTATTTCTTATCAGTTATTCAATATACGTTTGCAGCCTTTTGTTCGAATTTTCAATAGAAAATTTTTTCGTGTTCACAAACTCTTTCCCCTTTCTTGAATTGACATTAAGTCCAACTTTAACAAACTTACTTTGTTTCGCGCTTTTATTTTGGTCGCATTCATTGCTGAGTACACGCGTTTGGCAACATCATTTTTAGTAAAGCTCAGAATTGTCCTGCCGATAGTCGAAAAATTCTCTCTAATACCTTCACATTGTTTTGAATACGCTCAAAAATTCGGTCAATAGAATTACAAGGAAACGTAAACACCTCTTATACAAATCCTCTAGATTTTCTTCATTCGCATTAACTACAGCTATTGTAGATAGAAACTTTTTTCCATAGTCCATGGTTTTACCAATCTGAAGAGCTAAAGGATTTTTCAGTGTCCTTTATATATTGAAGTCGCAAATTGTTTTTCGCACGTTCGGAAAAAGAAGCACTTACAATTCGACTTACGTCATATAAAAATTGATTTTTAAAAAATCAGATGCTATTACTTAGAATTGTATTGATACATCATAATCAGCTGTCGAGTAGTGTAACATTGTTCGGTTTCAGACATTTTTTTAAAAAATTCTCTTAGTTCAATTAATTGTTAAATGTTGCACCGAACATCACTTTCACAGGCTAGCTCTAGTCGTCGGAACCTTGTTAGTTCTTTTTTGAAAAGACCAATTAACAAATTAAATTCGCTGTATCTGGGAAGTCTTTCAAGCGTGGGCAGCCAGTTTCTTGTTTCCTGAATTAAAACCTCTAATGCGATTTCAAGTTCTAATTCGCAAGCATGGAAGCAACTTCTGTACAACGAATTTTGTACACATTTTACAAGCTGAAGTCATGACCAGTGTCAGCGATCTCAAGGCAATATGAAACAGAGTGATTCTTTCCACACATTATATTTGCACTGTCGGTACATAGTCTTAACAGATACTTAACGGAAAAAATACTTTAATCCATAAAGTTGACAAAGTTTGAGTTTAAGAATTCAGTCTTTGCTTCACAAAGGTCGGTAAGTCTCAAAAAGTATGTGATGATATCTGGTACTAATGCATCAATAAGATGCGCAATGATTTTCGAAGATCTTGTTTGATAAAGACTTAGTCTCTAATTTCCTACCTTTACTAATAGAGACGAAAACCGCTATATGAAGTGCCACCTTGATGTCAATATTTTTATGAGTGGTCGATCGATCGGTGGTTCCAGATGATGTTATCCTCTTTTATAGAAGCTCAATTTGATGCATGTTCTTTTTATGCATGCTCGTTTTGGTATGTTTTTCCAAATCTGCCTTTTGTGCCGACAGCTGTTTAAGGCAGTATGTACAGGAAGCCTCTAGTCTTGAGTCTGCATCCGTTAATTCATCTTATTCCAGCTAACCTTCAAGAAAAAACTAATTGAAGTCATAAAATGATAATAATCTAGTAATATATTTTATTTGAAGTGGCATGGTTTTGAAATTGCAAAGAAAGCTACTGAACTGAAGTTCAGTGTGCTGGAATAAATTTTTAACATCAAAATTCAATTCCCTTATTTCACTTGATACATACCAGCTCTCAATATTTTTTACATATTTGGCGGTAATCCTCTTTTACGGGTCATTATAGTCACTATACCGAAAAAAGCCCTTTTTTGTGAACTTTTTATGAAATTATCGATAATAATGTTAATGTAGGATTTGTCAGGTGTAATAAATTCATTCTCAAATATGTCCGTCAAACGCAGCGCCTTGAAAATTGGAAGATCTCTGGCTCCGCCCCCTATACCATTTTTTTAATTACGTGCATAAATAGCATTTATAAATAGCATTTTTTAGGCGTACACCAAGAGACTTTTGATATCAATATTTGGTTAATTATATATTTATAATTAAAGTAAAAAATAAAAATCAATTTCTCAAATCTGGGATTGCAAATCCTAGTTAATAAAATCCCCTTACCTCATTTTCCCAGTAGCCACGTCGACCTTCAACAATTGAAACTTTTAGCTCACAATTTAGAAACGGCTCAGCAGAATTATGAAGCATTGCTGGTTATACGAAGAAACCGTTCCTGCAGGACCATAGGTACAACTTGGCTGGAACGACTAGGCTACACCAGCTTGGTCCTCTTAATAGCCGGACTGTTTTGGAAATGCGGCTTGGAACGATTGTGCCGCACCCTTATCACTTCCACGCCATGCGGGAAAGTCATATATCGCAATAGAGGACCTGCAACTATCTTCCATGTGTCGGCCGCCCCAACAGCAGCTCACGTGGTATACCACACCTCCCCACCATCTTCCACACCCTTGTTTAAGGATAACGAGGACGTTATCTAAATCTTGGATGGTGGAATTGTGAACATGGTCACCAACTACACCATCGAATGACTCATCAACCTCTATAAAATCCGACTAACCTCCTGTCTCGGGAGCATTCTATTATACGCGCTTGATGCGGAAGCTCTGTTCAGTTTAAACCATAAATTATATAATTAACTCCAAAGTACCCCAAACCTGAATTCCTTCCCTGGAATAAGAAATATAATTTTTAAAAAACTAAAGAGATAAAATTTCAGAGTACAGTAATCTAATGAAAAATCCACAAAAGCAGCATTTTTTTGTTAATACTAGAATGACTCTTTAAAGAGGAAAAACGCTTGGTATCAAAAAAAATCCAAATTTTATCAGTTATTTAATTGAGATGCTTGAATCTTAATGTTAGAGGTTGGGTTGAACATCGTTGAAAAGTAAATAAGTTCGGGATCAGAATCATTGGAAAAATACGAATTTTTATTTTTTCAGATATAATTTAAGTAATTCTAAAGCTTTATGAACATAAATTTGGCGTAAATTTATGATAAAGCAAACTGAAAAAGAATATCAAACAAGTTTTATAAAAACAATATTACAAAAGTAAACCGACGAAAAGGTAATTTATAAATAATATTTTTTTTTGTAATAAAAATATAATTTTGGGAGTCACCGCGACAGTCATTGCAAATTTGCTGGAGCATTGTTGCTTCAGAATATAAAATTTATCTTTGTAATTTTTTGAATATGTTTCTTAAATACCAGATTTCCCTGAATCCTAAAACGTTAGGTGAATTGTGAAATTAGTTGTAAATAACTCAGTAGATAATTTTTTCTTTGAAATTGATTCCTAATGAAATTTATATATCTCTAAACGAAAACCTTGAGGCCTCTAATTTATGAGATTCGAATTTGATTCAAATTCTTAATTAATACGTCCGACATTGTCGCTCTTGATTATTAAATATGTGGATTGTTTAGATTCTTGCGTTATCTTATGCATTGATCCTATATTATATTGATTATATTATATTATATTATATTGATCCTATATATATATATATATATAACTTTAGGTATACTTTTTGGTCCTTCCGCAAGTCAGTATTCGTGATATGTAATCCGCTTTTTATCGCAATTGCTGTTTTCTACCATACATTTCCTGACTTGGCTTGAATTAATTACAAATTTAATCAAAATTCACACTTTGGGAATTAATAATATATGTCTTAAACGAAATATAATTCACAACGTTTACGAACAGCTAATTAAAATTAGGACATGAAGCATAGCTACACGCACACAGTTGGAGCACTATTTGTGCACGTAGCCGTGGAAGTTTAAAATTCTAGCTTTTTCCATTTAGACGTGCCAAGTGCCTGATCCGAAAAGAGTCGGAACATATATTTGTTCTCTCTGCAGTGATTTTATCCAATATTATGAAAACAGGTTTAAGATTTCTCTGTAATAATTTTTCCATGGCAAATATCGCCCAATGCCTTAAAATTGACATAAAAATATTACCAGAAGAATCTCATGGTATACCATCATACATTTGTGTGTTTTATATAAAAATAACTGCTTTTACTTGTTGCAGATAGATATCAGTGCACAATTCGATTGTTTACCTAATGGTGACCCTCTACCTCTTCCTAGTTCCGGTAATTCTAACTCTGCTCACTGAAATCGTTCTACTAGTAGAACTCATTATGCTACCAGGTTTTCACCCTATGCCGAGCATGCTCTTCGTATGGGGAACAGGTATCCTACTATGAGGCAGTGTTCTTCACAAATACATGTATTTGACTGTGGAGACCTTGCACTTTTCGGCTAATTCCCAACACCAATCCTGACCGGCAATTTAAAATTCGAAGATACACTTTCCCTGCTAATAAAACCCATTCATTTGCTGGGACACAAACCATTGGCCCTCAAGAACATGCCAATTGACGAACAAAAAGTATTAACTATTTCGAAAGTTGATGTCGTTGCAATACTGGTACAAAACTCAGTTCTTCGTGGAATATATAATCAGGAAGGAAAACGGCGAGCGGGCATAAACATGGAAAGCGGTGAAGTATTTGATTTGAGCCCAGAGCTAATCGATGAAACTCCATTAGGTGAACCGCGTACAATAGAAAAAAAATTTTAGTTGCTATATTTAAGACGTGTATAAACTACGATGCTTGGTATAATTAATTTAGTAGAAAAAATTTTAATATAAAATATAATGTTTTTGGTGATCCAAAGGCGCATTAAAATGTTACAAGTTACTTCTCATTATTGTTAACTGAAAAGGCAATTTTAAAAAAAAGTTTAATCTTCGTGTCCATTATTTACAGAAATACTGACTCATATTGGTAAGGAAATATCATATTTTTTATTTGTTAGAAACAAATTAAAGAGGAACAATGCCTCTTTCAGAATTGTGTGGGCCAGCAGTTCCTGGAATTAATAAACCGCGGTTTACGAAAAGGCGGTTCTGGGGTATTTTTTTTAGACATTTGTGTTTACCTACAAATGATGCATATTTTTTCAATTTTCTTACAGCGGGAACAATTGTTTTTTATTTTCACTTTTCTCATTATTTAAAAGAATTAAAATTTTAGCATTTAATTTATTTCTCATATGAAAGTAGAAATGTGTAAATTTTCAATATATTTTTAATTTACGGTTTGAATTAGGCCCACAACCGAAAAGTATTTCACGCAAATTGATGCCTGTCCTGGCACAAAGACAGTGGCGTCTTCCGTTTTGTAGGATTCCCGAGAACCTATTATTCTATTTTGTAAGGCTCATAGGGACATCTTTTCCACACATCGTTTTTAAAGCCTGCAAAGTACAAACCTTATCTGGGCATAACATCTGTTGTGAAATAGTAAGGGCCCGATAAAGTGAACGCTGTGAATAATTATAGCCTGGGTCATCCCTCCCCAGCTTACTTATTCGCTTTTTTATTAGAAAACTATATTTTTAGGAGTTACTTTGATAGGGATTACATATTTAGTGCATCATCTCTGTCTAAGGCGTTTAAAATTTGTCTTTTCAATGCTTTGAAAATGTTTTGTAGATGTATACTTGTTTAAAAATTTTTTATATATACATTTAAAATAAAACTTATATCATTATTCATGCAAATATTTTTGTTCGGAAACCTAAAACATTATGTAAATTGTAATAACAGTTTAAACGAGCTTAGTAGATACGTTCTTACCCCCTTCCAACTGATACTAATGACATGTAAATCTCTTAAAACGACAAACCTGAGGTCTCTAATCTGTAAGATAACGAGTATATGATATACGTATTATACAAGCTAAAGGAGCACCGGAACTATTGTATTATATTTGGCACTGATCCTCAATTCTATTGGTAAATATAATAATAGAATATATTTCTATTTTATGTATTCTTTCTTATCTTATACACGAATAAGTATTTTAAAAACTACAAAATGTTTTCAGTAAGTGGGCCAACTGTACATATTGATTTTCATTGGAACAAGCGTTCATGTGCAAAGAACGTACAATATGAAAAATCTTTAATTTAAGCACGACGTGGAAAAAAATTTGACGGAAATTTCCAATTTTCAACCTTTTGAATAATATCGTCCTTTCATTGGGTTGAATAGGCAATGCGAGGATATTTTAATTGCAAATTTCTTCTGAAATTAGATATTTTTTTAATTGGAAGATGAAATTTTTGTTTCGAAGTCTTTATAAATTGGAGTTTTAGATAAGTCTAGAACCGGACAAGCCTACCCCCACAAAATGAATTCCTTGTCTGGAAATTCCTTTCTCAGTAAAATATTAAAAGGTATCCAAAGCCGGAATTATAAATGCGCAAACCTCTCCCGAGAATCACTTCCCACCAAAATATTTTAGGAATCTAAATGAATGGCTGAAATGGGCAAGCCTTCTCCGTGTATCACCTCTTCAGAAAAATCTTAAAACCAAGGCACACTGGCACCGACGGGCAACTCCTCTGGAAAATAGATTTCCCTAACAGCACCTCTACAGTAAAATAGGAAGCCTCCGACAGGCCTTTCCGGTTTATTACATGTTTAGTGCAATGGTATGTATTACACATAACGGCTGGCTCATCGATGCTACTGCTTCGGGTGTAGTAATTTTGGACTATAAATTGATGCCCGGGTAAAAAATTACTTTTCCGAAAAACTGTATCAATTTTAAAATATTTTTCTGCAGTACTACTCATTCAGCCGGATAAGTGCTACCTGGGGAAGGGTGAAATGTTTACACCCCTGTATATTGATATCCAGTTGATAAATGACCTACAGTTTGGTAAATTAATAAACCTCCACTAGCATTCTAATGAAATATCTACATTTTTTTCTTTAAAACTGATTTTAGTGAAATGAAAATATGTTAAAATGACCAGTTCTAATCTGATAGTCGTCGCCAATATATTTTATAATAACTATAGGATATATGTTTGCCATAATCATATGATTATCTGCACTGTACCTCAATTGTGGTTTTCTTTCAAGCCTTAATTGAGATTGTCCCATATGTGCCTAACTACACATATGGTACACCTCCAACGGTGCACGTGCATAATTGCCACAATCCCGACTTAGGGCATTAATACAATCGCACAGCTATTTCAACCACATTAACATCTCTTAATAAAGTTATCAACTTTCTCAACAACTCTGTCACATTAAAAAAAAGTTTAGGGTTTATTTGTTGTAAGTTTTCTTGAGCCCATATACATATGTGTACTTTATATATAAATTATTACTTTTTTTCGTTGCAGAGTTTAGTTTACAATTTGATTGCTTACCTAATGGCGATCCTCTTCCTGCTGTTCCTTATTCTGTCACTTTCAATCCACCTGAAAGAAATTGTTCTCCTGATGAACCTCGTTCTTCTGAAAGATTTTCTGATTCCGCTGAGCCTACTCTTCATGTTAGGCCCAGGTCTCCTTCTGTCAGGCATTGTTCTTCAGCATACTTGGAATTGCAATTGAAGAACTAGAACTTCTTCGGCTTATCCCCTACAAAAAACCGCAGCGGCAGTTCGAAATTCGAAGATACACTTTTCCTGTCAATAAATTAATTTACTCACTAGGTAAAAGACCATTTAGACTTGTGTCTATGCCAATTGATAAACAAAAAGTAGTAACAACTTCGACCGGTGACGTCGTTGCGATACTTGTGCCCAGAATTAGTTCAGGAAGCTCCATTGCGCAACGCCAGCACATTCAAAAAATGTTTTCAAGTGATACGTTTAACACTATAAAAAATGTAACTATAAAATATAATATTGCATCTTATCTGAAATGGGATGACAATTTTGCAAGTTACTTGTATTTAAGAATTCATCACATTAAAATATTTCACCTTTTTTTAAACAGATAAAAAATGTACCTATAATGACTTTTCGGTCAGGGGAGCTTGAGTTTAAAATAAAAAGTGGGTATTCGATTTTATATTTTTTCAGATTGCATCGTGTTTAGGATAATCAATGATATTGTAGAAGGGTTTTCAGAAATATAAATATTTCATCGAATGTTGTTAAGTGAAAATGTTAGTTTTGAAAATAGGCCAATATTTAAAAATTTAAATTGCTACTATTATTGAGTTTTGACTCTAACCACATGCCGAAAATGGAAACGAAATAAAAAAAAAATCTGCCCGCTTGGCGGGCACATTCTCATAGCGCGCCGGGCATGCGGCTCGCTTTGCTCGCTAGTTTCAGTGCGCCTAGGGCGCGCACCTGTTGGATCTCGCGCTTCGCGCTCGATTAGGTATTCATCGCACGCTACGCGCTCGAACACATTTGCATCAGGCTCTACTCTCAGCAATACTCTCTTAGTAAGATTCATCGTTATAACATGCTTTTGGTTCAATCACGTCAGTTTCACATAAAGAGAAGAACTAATTTACTTAAGGTTCTATCAACCTTAAGGAACATATTCTCATCTAGACAATCGCGCTTCGCGCTCGATATTTCGTTTGAAAATCATGTAAAACTCGCGCTTCACGCTCTTTTCTGTTCATCGAATAATAGAAACCCAAAAGTTTGAGCGCGCGCGGATATTTCTGTACCATACTAATAAATTATACAATGAGAAAGAGTTTTTCCAACTATCTGAAAAAGGGGAAAAAATAGTTTCTAAGTTGTTTTTGGAACATATACTTTTAATAAATATTCAAATAATTATTAAAATGATTTGCGCTTTCACGTCACATTGTCAGGGAGAATGTAACATGTAATTAATGTATAAATAAAATCAAAATTATATTACATTTAATATTATATTAAATATTATATTAACTTTGCAGAATAATTTAAAAATTCATGATATTAAATTCTTTA
>JAAAKG020149632.1:0-10018 GCA_010014905.2 Druon quercuslanigerum
AACCTTAATAAACAACTTTGTCACTGAAAGTTTTTCGTTGCTTGAAATTCGCTCGATAAACGAAGCGCTTCAAGGTTGAAATTCATGATTTTTGCAAAGCTAGTTTCAAAAGACTTAAAAATGTAATTTAGTATTAATTATATTCACAAATTCTGGAAATTGACTGATTTAGCGCGAGTTGAAGTGAAAAAAGATTGAAATTTTTTCTTTTTGAAAAATCTACTTTTTCTCAATTACTTCCAAAACTTTAAAACCTGCAAATATTTGCAGCTTAAGGGAAAAACACCTTAACGGTATTTGGAAGTTCTGTGATCTTTAATTTAAAAAATATTCTGTAGGACCACTTGGAAGGCTGCTTTTAAATAGAATTTGGTCTCTCAGGAAAATTTTTGATAACTTCGAGAATAAAACTCCTTTGAAATTGTGACTAATAATGATGAATTTGATTGTCAACAGATATGTGCCGCAGCCACCTCCAGAGGTCCTTTATCCGGACAGATACGTAGACCGATACGTGCCACCGGGTGCCCACACACCAGCTGATCGGTATGTCCCTGCGACAGATCCGGGTGATCCCTATATGAGACGAGATCTGGGGTTTCATCATCATTATCGGCTACCACCACCTGGTTATCCTTATCACCAGACGCATTTTCGATTACGAGGTTTCGCCTACGCGCCTCCGGGTCGCCTCAGTGGAAGTCCTGGTTCGAGTAGCTCGAGCAGTTCGACTTCCGCTCAGAGAGACGGATTCTCAACTTCACCGCTACTAAGGCCCAAAGTGCGCGCATCCGCGGTCGAATTTAACGCGAATCCGAATCCGAATCGTCATGTGTGTGCTAATAATGCTGTTTCCTGCTGCTCCGAGGTCACTTCCGGTCAGAGGGGATGCTGCCAACCTATCCGGAGGTCACTGCCACCCGGAGCCCTGCCATCCATCCCTGCGCAGTCCGCTCATTCTTCATGGTGAGTACTCACTTGAGTCTTGAACCCTTCATTCTAAGGTTTTTATATTAGAAATGAGAAAGGGGATTTCTGAAAAAGTAAAAAAAACGCTGTGTCGCGATGTCAGAGATCAAAAGCGCGGGCTGGATAACCACCCGGGAAAATTGGAAGAAAGTTAGGCCTCAAAAACTCAATTAAAAAAAAAAAATGTTTTCAACTAATGATTTGAATTTTCAGCCAAACTTAGAATTGTTGAGTTTTTAGTAAAAAATATATTAGTAACGAAATAAAATGAACTTTCAATAAAAATATATACAAAAACAAAAACAATTGCATAAATGATCAAGAAAATATTTAAATTTTAAAGCTAGGAAATGAATTTTAAAATAAAATGATAAGTGTTCAACTCTGCCGATTAATTTTCAACAAAATACATCGATTTCAAACTCCATCTATGAATTTGTACAGACTTTTTCAGCCTAATAATTAAATTTTCAACCAAAAAGATGAATTAGTCAACAGGAAGATAATTATTTTACTACAGAAGACGAATTTTTATCAAAATACAAAAATTTTTGGGCAAATAATTTTTAACTAAAGAAGATACATTTTCAACAAAAAATGGAATAGTTAGATTTTCAGTTGAAACAAAATAACAGAAAAAAAAAAAATTTTAACAAAAGAATGAAATTTTCAAATAAACAAATAAGTTTCATCTAATAAGATTGATTATCGAACAAAAAAGATTAAATAAAAACAATTAGTTGAATTATTTCCTGAAGCAGATAAATTTTTAACTTAACATGGAATCCCCAACAAAAAATACAATAGTTGATATTTCAATCACAAACGACGAATTTTCAACAAAATAGTCAATTCTCAACCAAAATGGATTAATTTTCAAATCATCAGTTTCGATTTTGAATCGAGAAAGATCCAATTTCCACTAAAATAGATAAATTTACGTCCCTCGAAGAAGAATTTTCCACAAATTACATAAATTTTAAAACTGATTATCTTAAATTATGGGTGTGATGTTAGCTCAAGTTTTAATTGATTAAATTTTATTTATTCCTAAAAGTTTTCAACTGAATAGTTGAATTTTGCACCAAAAAAAACGAAATTCAGAAAAAATAGTTTAATTTTGTACCAAATGGTTACATTTCGTACAAGAGGAGTTAAGAAATAATTTTTTGATAACAAACAAAAAGGAATTTTAAATAAATGATACATTTTCTACCAAAAAATGAACTTTTAAAACAGTACTTCAACTTACAATCATAAAACTGATTTTTTAATATAATATAATTTATAATATTTAATATTTGAACTAAAAAGATGAATTCTTAACGAATAATTTAATGGTTGACTTTCGAAACGAGAAGAATGTACTTTTAAACAAAAACAGTTGGTACCTTTTAGGACTTCAATTATACGTCGTTGCAACCTCCCTCTCCCATGATTTCCCTCCACTATTCCCCCTAGATTCCCCTAATTCCTCTTCTCCATCGCTTCAACCTATGCTTTCCCTCCCTTATCCAACTTTTTCCCTATCTGCTTCTTCTTCTTACCTTTTCCATACTTCCCCTACTCCCCCAAATATCCCGCCACTTCCCTTAGTTCCAATTCCCTCAGTTTCTCCTCCTACACTCCTATTTCTCTTTTCCTTATTTATCGTTACTTCCCCTACTTCTTCTTCCCTCATTTCGCATCATTTGCCCAACCCATACCCCCTGCTTCTGCTCCGAACATTCCCTCTCATGTCTCCTACTCATCGTACCCTCATTCATTCTTTCTCGAATTTCTTCTTATTTCTCATACTCCCATTCCCGTTATTTCCAAATAACTACTTTTACTTTTCCTTCAATTATTTCCCCTTACTTCCTCTTTTTTTGCTATATATCCATCCTTTAATTTTAGCACTTTCCCTTCCTCATGTTCCCTATTGCCCCTCTCATCTTCTCCCTCACTTCAACTTTTACTTAGCCAACTTGTTCCTCATACTGACCCACATATACCATACTTATCTTAGTTCTACATCACTCTCTTTCCCTACTTACCTTTCGCTTATTTCCCTCCACTACTCCCCCTAGATTTCTTTACTTCCCCTATCCTCTCCTCCATCACTTCACCTTACGCTTTCCCTCCCTTATCCAACTTTTTCTCTATCTACTTCTCCTTCTTTTCCTTTTCCTTACTTCCCCTACTCTCCCTACTCCCCCAAATGTCCCCTTCATTCCCTTAGTTCCACTTCCCTCAGTTTCTCTACCTATCCTCCTATTTCTCTTTTCCTTATTTCTTGTCACTTCGCTTACTTTTTCTTCTCTCATTTACCATCATTTGCCCAACCCATACCCCTTGCTTCTGTTCCGAACATTCCCCCTCACGTCACCTACTCATCTTACCCTCCTTTATCCTTTCTAAAATTTCTCCTCATTTCTCATACGCCCATTTCCGTTATTTCCGAAACACTTCTTTTACTTTTTCTTTAATTATTTCCCCTACTTCCACTCATTTTCTATATATCCATCACTCACTTTCAGCACTTTCCCTTCCTCATGTTCCCTACTACCCCTCTCATCTTCTCCCTTACTTCCACTTTTACTTACCCAACTTTTTCCTTATACTGATTTAAATATACCCTACTTACCTTAGTTCTACATCCCTCTCTTTCCCTACTTACCCTCCGCTTATTTTCCGTCACTTCTTCTACTTCTCCACCCTATCCTTATCCTCTCTCATTTCCCTTCCCCGTATTCCTCCTCACATTGCATAATTCTAATCCCCTCTTTCCCCTTTCACTGCACACTATTTACACTATTTTTTATCTCTGCAGTGAGTGCGAGGCCTACAAAAGCCTAGCCTAACAGTCTGGTTGGCTTCTTACGAACCATCCCAGTTTTCCCAGGTCATAAATAACATTTATGCTCTAATTACAAGGCTCACAGCTCTTCTATTCTAATTCGTGGGCTTTATTACGAAAGCGGCTGATTATGGAAACGCATGCATTAGGTATGTAGTAACAGGCGGTTCTCCTAATTCTCTCTAACACACGTCGACTTTTTCGCGAAACGAGTTCTCTTTACAGCTTCGCCTTATTTTTTCATTTCCATCAACTCGTTTTTATCACTAGGATATCTTCCAGTAGACCGAATAGCACGAAACATTCTTTTACGTACTTTTCGATTTAAATGTTAATCTCGAAGCCCTTTGTCCTAACATAATTTACGAGCTTTTACGTTGAAATACGACTCCCCCAACTTTAATCGACACTATTCAATTTCATGGCGAAATTAAATACCCTGAAGCATTCAGCTGATTAATTGCGGAACCCCGAAAAGATTGTTAGGAACTGATACTTAGTTTTAAAAAGTTTTAAAGCAAGGCCGCATTTACGGGAACAGAAATTTCTGTCCGAATAGCTGGATTTTAGGGGTGCAAATAGCGCTAGAGAAGGGGCTGTTTGTAACAACATTTCGACATAAATCGACAGATTTATTAAGGACTAGTCGACACTTCCTTAATTTAAATTCTTGAGTAATGTAGGGTGGTTTAAAAAAATTTTGTAAATCTTTGGAAAATTTTTTAAATGCCAACAAATTTCCAAGGTTTTTAAAAAGTTGTATGGGTTTTAAAAGATCTCAAAATATTTAAGAGAATTTGAAGTATTTTAGGGCATGTAAAAATATGTAAAAATGTAAAAAGAACTTCAAAAAGTCTTTAAGAAATTTTAAAAGATCTAAAAAGATTGCAAAGACTTTAGAAAAATTCTGAGTAGTTTTTTAAATACTAAGAAATTTCAAAAGCTTTAAAAAGTTTCAGGGGTATTAGAAATTCTAAAAGGATTAAAAGCATTTGAAATACCTTAGGGAATTTTAAAGAATTCCACGCAAATTTTGATAGATTTCAAAACTTTTAAGGAATTACAAAAAATTTCTAAGACTATAGTGTACTTTGAAAAAATTCCAAGAAATTTTCAAGAGATTAAAAAATTTCAACGAAATTCGAAAGATTCTAAGGAATTTCCAAGCATTGTAATGATTTAAAGGTAACATTTTCAAAAATGTTCACGAGGTTCTGAAGAATTTCGTGAAATTCCTTAAGAAATTTAATCATTTTATAGGACCTGTAAAGTTTTAGAATATTTTAAAAGATTGTAAGTGATTTTATAAGATTTCCAAGGACTTAACTTATTTTAAGGGATATAAAAGAATTGTAAGTTTTTAGGGTATTTTAAAGAATTTCAAGTTAAACTCTAGAGTTTTAAAAAGTTTCAAGGGATTTCAGAAAATTCTAATTTTCATGTTTCTAAGTTTTATGGAATTTTTCTAAGTTTCATGGAATTTCGAATAAATTCTCAAAGGCTTGAAAAAGTTAAGAGGAATTTGAAAAATGTTCTGAAATGATAAAAGATTCAAAAGAATTTTTCTTTTCCAAGCATCTCACTAATTTGAAGTGATTCCAAAGGTTTTTAAAGAGCTTTTAAGTTTTCAATGTAATTTGAAGGTTTTAAAATATTTTTGGGTATTTTCAAAGATTTGAATTCATTTTCGAAAAATAAAAAATAAATACAAGGGATTTCTAAGAGGTTTGAAGATGTTTCAATATTTCGTACAATTCATTTGAATTCATGTGAAATTCATTTTTTCTCGAACTTGAATTGACATTTTTTCATTTTAAACTTTTCTAGGGAATTGGAAGGGAAGAAGTTCCAATTTTTTTATTGAAAGAATCGAATCCTTTTTATTTTCCTTAAATTCATATAAAATCAGTCCAATTTTACTGAAATCTGTGGAAGTAGTTGTAACTTTTTCCAAGTCATATTAATTCTTTTAAATAGAACTTGAATCTTTTCGAATTTGTATCAGTTTTTCTTGAATTTGTATGAATTTACCGGGAATTCCTATGAATTCTATCCAATTCTTTTAAATTATTTTAAATTAAAAAAACATTAGTCACAGTATTTATGCCCAATAGTCGCTTTTACACAAATTTTTAGCCATAAATTGGTTACTATTGGTAAATTAGGCTGTGATAGCCCTGCGAATAATAAAATAAAATAATTATTTTAAAAATTTGTATTCTGTCTATAAATGATTCTGTGAATGAGCAGGCGATATAAAAAATTAGCCATGGATTTGTCTAAATTTATAGGACATTTGTTGTAATATTGAGATTTTTTTGTTCTTCCTCAATATTCAAAAGCAAACAAAGTTTCAAGAAAGATGAAGGAAATGTTGCAGTGTTGGTACGCAGAGATTGAACGTCTTTTCGCAAAGTCTGAAGAAACTTTTTCCTCGAACGATCGGAATCCGGATAGGGATGATGCACTGAAAACTGAAAACTTATCTCGTTACCTCAAAACGATTGCGTTCACGTCATAAAGACAAAGTGCGGTTGAAATTTTTTATTACATAATTCGTGTTTCTCTTACTAAAATTTCCATTATTTATGCGAATTACTACTTCTTTTAAATTTTCAAAGAGAAAATTAAATTACCACTAGCTTCTAGTTGCATCATCTCTTTCTCCTTGCATTTTGGACAAATAAACTTGTTTTATTAATTAAGATATATAAAATATTCATCTACATTATAGCGATCAAGATATGTTAAATTTCAAAATATTTTATTGGGTAAAGGATTATATGCAAAATGGACAGGGTAAATCTGTTAAATGTCGACTAGAGTACATCATTTGTCTGCTTTAAATTGAAGATTCTTATTAGGCTTATAACACTTTACGTCTTCTATTTTAAAAACATTATTGCCATGTAAAATCTTATTCTTTTTTGTGTAAAAACGTTTGGTAATATTTATAAATAATTTCTTGTAATAATTATAAAACTAAAGAGGGACTTATTAGAAGGAAGAGGGACATGTGTAACCGGATATTTTGTTGGGAATGATGAGTGGAAGGACCCCAAGAAAGTAAGACTGAAAGAAAAGATTACTGAATAATAATCTTAAAAACCAAGAAATTATCGCATTTTTAACAAATTAGAAAAATTATCCATTAAAATAGCAGATTTTTTGTGTTAATTCAAATTTTATTTTTTAATTTACATCGAAATGTCAAAACCTTCAATTTGAATCAAACATTTGTTCGACCCAAATCAAATAAATTTTATCCGAATCTAACAAATATTTGTTAAAATATTTGTCAATTGTCGAAAATAATCGATTTAAAAGAAAAGATTGCAGTATAGTCTGAAAAATGATTTTTTTTTATATAATTTTTGGCCACAAAAAGACAGTAGAATAAAAGAGAAAATTTTATTTTTGTATGCTGATCTGCATGCCAAGATCTTGTATTTGAACCACACCCGAAAGAAATCAGACTAATAGAAAAGCTTCCAGAATAGTCGTTTAAAAAATAAAAATTTCCTTGATTTAAGCATTTTTAAATCTTTGATAAATAGAATCCATCAGTACTTCATTAACAATTTTATTTTTTCATGCCCATCTATATTTTGAATCATTTAATTCTGTCAATCTTCGAAGAAATCTGTTAATTCTCAGGGCGCGATAAACCCTGTGCAAAAAAGGGGGCTATTATTATATATGATTTTTTATTAATGCAAGGTAATATTAAAATATCATATATTTATGAATTAACCATTCGTCATTGCATATAAATCAGAATTTATACCCTGTGTTTCGTCCTCCGAGACTCGCTATATCTCAATGAAAATTTCTGGTGTAAGAACTATCTGTTTAAATTTATCTATTCTCACATTGGGAATAATTATCTCGAATTACCTTCTACTATTGCTCTGTTCTAGAATCGAAAATAGGATTTCTCATTCAGATAAAATGAATTTCCAAATTTACAAATGCTAATCTTCTTAAATGTCATGTTCTTTCAACTGAAAAGCTTGAATAACTTATTGGAATCAAATAAAGTTCTCTTGATTCAGTTAATATTTTCTTTTTAATTCCCGGTGGGTTTCGACTGAATTTAACCCAAAAGCGCTTACAATTCCTAGTTATTTTGGATTATTTCTTAAAATGTCACTTTTTGCGACTTTTTAAAGAAAAATGCGACTGAGCGACTTTTTTCTCAGCAACTCTTTATACACTCTCTAAATTTAAATTAGTAAAATATAACTGATTATCAGTTAAATTCTACTATTTGACATATCTAGAACTGAGCTACTGATGATTAGTAGAAATTTACTGATTTAATTAGTTAAATAAAAATTACTAATTCATTCAGTTATCCGAAAGAATAGAGCCCAACCGCGAAACTACTGATTGAATAGTTTGCAGAAATTTGTCTTCCCCGAGTGTTCCGCAATCCAGAGAGTTCGACACTTTGACGGTGCTTGACAGGACTCGTCCTCGGTGAGAATGGCTCACCACATTT
Source organism: Druon quercuslanigerum (assembly GCA_010014905.2). Lineage (NCBI taxonomy): Eukaryota > Metazoa > Arthropoda > Insecta > Hymenoptera > Cynipidae > Druon > Druon quercuslanigerum. Next base: position 8,313 of record JAAAKG020149632.1, read on the forward strand.
CGGAAACGTTCTACTCAAACGATATTCATAGCGGGATTTAAGAAATATATTCTTTTATTAAATAAAATTACATTCTTAAAAAAAAATCCATATAGGGTTATGTTTTACGGAAAAAGAACTATATTATCTACGAGTTTTATCATCACAACGATTTTTGTTAATTATTGCCAATTGTATAAAGTCGAATTTAGTATTTATCTACACAAGGAATTCACCTACACATAGAACTTTAGATTAATACAAAGTTCATATTTACATGTACAACCTACGTTATATAGATTTGTTTTGTAGTAGTAAGCCACTTGCTAGTTTATATTCCTGACCTCAGGTCATAATTTAAAGGTTTTTTATCATATTATATAACAACTTGAAGAAAAAAATTTCTAAATCATTTAACTTGCCATATTTCTATCGAAAGGGTATTTAATCTCTAATTTTTAAGGAATGAAATTTTACATTATTATATTTATAATTATTGTTATTGTACATATGAGATGTAAAAAGAGAATCATCTTTAACAGATTTCTTAACTGATGAGGTCCGACGTCGACGGACGAACCTGGTTTTTATTAAAATTAATAAAACACTACGACCAGTAGACAAAAACAGTTAATATCTTTTTATTATTTTAATTTTAGTTTAAGCAGTTATATTTTTTATTAGAAAATTCATCTTCTTGGTTGGAAATTTCACTATTTGGTTAAAAGTTCATCTTTGGCCGGTCGACCGCATTTTTAGGGGTTTATTTCCCCTTAAAAAAAACGAACCTTCCGTTTCCTACTAAGGAAGAACATTTTTGAAATGAGGCATGTAAACTGAAACAGCTGAGTGTAATAATCCAAATTATTTGCTTGTGCTCCTAATGCGGAAGATCAATTAATTATCTTTACAGTGGCTACTATAATGAAGAAGTTAGAGAGCATTATAGGGGTGTGGGGGTGGGGGGGAGAGTAAACCTCTGTAAGCGTCAATATCTGCGGAACTTGTAAGTGTACCTGAAATTGCCTCGGATTTCCCAAAGGTTTCTTAGCTCGAGGCTGCAAAGGGGAAATCGTAAGCGGAACAGCCAAACAGCTAAGAGTCGACATTCCAAGACTCGACGCCACGTGTCGCTCTGGGAGTTTAGTAATTATGCCCTACTCAAAGTTTCGCCAACATCGTCACAGGAAATCGTGCCTCTGAAAACTGGACATGGAAAGTACATTCATAGCCGATTAACCTTAAATGCCAAATTTCTCTTTGGTGCGATATTCTGCCGTACTTTTAAGAAAGGCTCTATCTATAAGATGAGAAATTAATTTTTTATATCATTGGATCGACAATGAAAAAAGGAATAACTGTACAAAAGTTAATCAGAAATTATTATTAAATTAAAACAGGTTTTTGAGAAATCGAAATCAATAGTCTCAAAGAGAGGCTCTGTTTACAAAAAGCTAACAACGGGAAGGCCTAAGGGTCGAAATTAAAATCGACATCGCGTAAACATAATTTAAAATGTTATTGAATCTCATTCTTCACGTTTCATGGCTTTTTGTAAGTGGGCCCGGTTTAAAAAATATGAATTTTTTAAAATATCGGCTGCCGCCGCTGATGCACTAGTTGCAATCATGCGGCACCCCTCTCACCGAACGGCGCACATTGGGGATATAGCAATAATTTCGTTCAAAACCACCTACAGGTCGCAAATCTGAACCAAATCAAACAAA
>JAAAKG020149634.1:0-10017 GCA_010014905.2 Druon quercuslanigerum
TGAAAATTTGCACCCGATCCTAGCGAAATCGCGGTAAAATTTCAGCCATAACCACGTCTCACTACCGTGAGATAGGCAACAAAAAATTCGATCCGACATTCGATTTGATCAACGCACCAATCGAATGTCGAATATTCGACATTCGATCCGTGTTTCGATCGGATGGGATTTTTCGATTCGATCGGCGCATCGATAAAATGTCGAATATGTGACATTCGATACGTGCCCCGATCGGATCGAATATTTCAATTCGATCAGCCCGCCAATTAAATGTCGAATATTCGACATTCGATCCGTGCTTCGATCGGATCGAATTTTTCAATTCGATCGGCGCGTCGCTCAAATGTCGAATATTCAACATTCGTTCCGTGCCCCGGTCGGATCGAATATTTCGATTCGATCAGCCCGTCGATCGTATGTCGGAAAACCGACATCCGATCCACGTTACGATCGGATCGAAAAATTCGATCCGATCGGCGCGTAGATCGAATGTCGAAAATCCGACATTCTATCCGTGCCACATTCGGATCGAATTTTTCGATTTGATCGGCCTGTGGATCGAATATATAGTATAGTATATCGAATATATATGTATAGTTCAACAATAAAAAAGAACGTGCTGGTAATTTTTATTTTAGTCATTAAAACTTGGTATACGGTTACATAATAACTAGTAATAATAATTCTTTAGATGTTATTCATCACAAGATTTGTAAAACGTTTTTTAAAGGCTTTAAAGGTTAATATTTATTAACAGAATTATAAAGGAGGAGGATCGCTAATGAAGGGAGGCCCAACATTCTGTTATTACTTATTACTCTAGCTTTATTTTGTTAGACGTGTGGATTGAGTCGATCGAATCGAATTAACCGATCCGAAAATGAACTCAGATCGAATTGAAAATATCACATTCAATCCACACGTCTAACACACACACACACACACACACACACACACACACACACACACACACACACATATATATTCTTAACCTGGCGGGCCCAGTTGTATTTCTCTGCAGTGCATATTGTCATCTATCGCCAATCTTGTAGAGTTAATATTTGGAATGTACTGAATAATTTCTTTAAATTTATCAGTAGTCATTATTTTACTAAAAAAGGGATACTTTAATAGTTCATATAACTTAATGCCAAGTGATCTAATAACGTTAACGCTATAGGAAAATGATGCGATCGAGTTGAAACCCTCAGAACTTGAAAAACATCGAATGTCTGAATTACCATGGTATTAGACCAGGCAGAATCTATAAATCAAGACATTTTCTCTCAGAAATGTACATTAAGCTGGACAGTCGTAAAAGGGTTTGATTGAAAATTGAATTTTTCACTCTTCATTTTCAGGTAAAAATTCATTGAAAATTTAAAGATAGTTTTTGAAACAACAATGTTTTTGAAAATATATTTTATAACTGAAAATTTAAGTATTGCGGTTGAAGGTTCGTCATTTTATTTGAATTGATTCCTTCAGTCGAAAATTTAACTATTTTGTTGAAAGATCGTTTTGGTATGGTAAAAAATTAATTTTTAAATTGAAAATGTAACTATTCTAACTTCTGTAGAAAAGGACCTCACACCAAATGTACAATAAATGGCTGTTTGTGAAAAATTCGAAAAAAAATGTCCTTTTGTATTTTCGAACCTGCAGTGCAGAAACTCGAAAGACAAAGTAAGAAAAATAGACAGTTTTTCGTCAAACACTGTTCAAAGTTTCAATTTCTACGTGTATTTTAATAGAAAAATGCTTTTTTTAGGGAAAAGTTTTGTCTCTGAAAAACTCATTGATAGACTTGCCTAAAAGTTTCACATTTTATCGATCAGACTTATCGAAATAAAAGGTTCATACCCACAAAGTAGAAAGATTAATGATTTGTGGTGTATGCAACATGTTTTGGGGCGCTTTCATTCCTTAAGCATCCAAGTGTAGAAATCATAATTTTTTAGTAACTAAAATCACTAGAGATTTTTAATCCAAATGCTACGGATCGAAATCACTTTCAAATAAGTAGAGGAAGCGTGCATAGCAAGAATATGTCTTTGAATTAATTTTAAAGGATATTTTAACATCCCTTAAAATTGAAACCAGGAATATATCAGGTTATATGAAATCAGAGATATTCAAAGTGATTGCATACATATTTCTAAGACTTTGGCCAATTCCCAGTAAAAAAAATCACTGTTATTTCTCCGTTTTTCACGGCTACACAACATTCCCAGTAATTTTTCGCATTACCCAGTTTCGTGACTACCCTCTTACTAAGCCGTTAACTGCCAGTAAGTACTGCCAGTAAGTTAACAGTAACTAAAGTTATTGTCAGTAAGGTAACGGCCAGTGAGCCGTTACTGCACAGCAGTTGTACTGGGCCACTATGGACAGACTGCCCCCTCCACTTTCCTTTTCCCCCCTCGCCGCACTACAGCGCCGACCCCCCTCGCCCTGGTGGTGGGACCTACCATCACCGCTATCGGACACCTATTTTTTAAATTGTACTATGTAGCTAAATTTTTTGTTTATTGGCTAAAATGTATGAAGGTCTCTGAAACGAAAAGAAAAACATTCATAATAATATAAAAATGATTTATTTATACTTTGTAGTGAAAGAAATAGATTACACATTTCTAGAACAAAAAAAATGTGGTCAATTAAGAAAATGAAATTTGCGTACACGGTTCAAGATCCGTACGCTTACACTATAACTTTCGCACAAGTCAATCATTTTTTTTCTAAATCATCTCCAACGTAGTGGGCTGTCCGGTCAGTTCCAGGTTTGGATTGTTCATCAAAATTAGCCACAATTGCACATGGTCTCGTTCAACGTTTAGGATGTACTTGTAGAATTAGTAAGCTGTTCATACTTTTTAGATGATATTGACAGAGTAGTGTTTTTAATGAATTTTACCATATCCTTATCCCAATCTTCAGAATTGGCGATAATGCTCTGTTCATGGGTTGCAGGGGATCTGAGCGTGCTAGTACTGTATCATTGTATTTTATTGTGGGATAATGAGAGTATATTATCTTCTTGCTGCTTCTCGACCCAGTTCTTTAGTCTGAGTGCATTATTAAAAGCACACATAAACATTGCTTCCTTTTTTACACCATGATGCAATCAAAACTCGTCTATGAATGGTAATTTTATAACGATGGACATTTAAGTTCATCCAAATTTATTACTTGTCTACTTGTAATTTTCTGTAGTAACCCGGCTGTTTCCTGTCCTACGATGTACATTAGTTTGGCAGATCGATCAATGTCACGTAGATTGGCATGAAGGAAATTCATTGGGACATCTCCTTCAAACCACTCAATGCCATGATGATGATAACTAAACCAGTTGTTTAGTTGTTGAGATTCAGTCGTGAGATCAGTTAATGAAACTGGCGGAGAAATAATCCAATGAGAAATACAATAACGATCCAGAGAAATCACAACTACTTCTTTAGGAATAAATCGACCAGCATCGTCTCCAAAGCCAATCAATCACGTAGTACTATTCTAATGTAATTTAATGTAATTCAAATAGAACTATTTAATGCGTCCTCGAATCGCACTTCAATTCTGAGACTACAAACTTTACAAGATTCTAGTGAGACTAACAGTTTGTTGAGAGATTAGGTGTAATATCAAAGGCGAACAGACAGTTTCCTGCAGGATCATTCTCTGTCAATATTTTTTCCTTCCTTTAGAAAATGGATTCCAGTTTCGGTAAATAACGTAAGATAAGAGTGTAGAGACAAAGCTTTTACCTCGACACATGTAATATGGTATTTTGCAGTGCCACGAGATAGAGCTTTTCCATGAGCTAGTAGAATACCGGCCGATCGCCGATCATACTCCCGCGTGATCCGATTCGAGGACACTGCCAGGCGAGGAGTTTGACTGGGGCGGTACATCTGTCAAAGAATAACGCAGGTGTCCTAAGGCCAGCTCAGCGAGGACAGAAACCTCGCGTAGAGCAAAAGGGCAAAAGCTGACTTGATCTCGATGTTCAGTATGCATAGAGACTGCGAAAGCACGGCCTATGGTTTGAACCAACAACCTTTTCATTACATGTGAAGTGAGCTACCAATTGCGCCGCCGCAGCACCAGCAGTGAAAATTTTAGAACTTGTATTTCCTGAATTTCGATCGAAATTATTTGTCGCAGATGATATTATTTTTAAGGCCAGTTATTAATTCAAATTTGAAACAGAGTTTTGGTTACTCTTGATAGTAGTTAGATGGAATATTTTTAGAGGCCTAATAGCAGTAGAATACGATAGTGGTCCCTATCTATTAGACTGACAATAAAAAAACACCTTGTGTTCTACCAAAAAAGTAATCTCTTGTACCTATAGAAACAGTACGTATGAGTGGTGCTTTCACATCATGAGTAACGTAGCTTCACAAATATTACAGTAAACAAATAATTTATCCGGAAGAGCACTAGCCAGACTAGGTGAATTTCTAGCAGTATACTCATTATTTTCAATTGGAAGTAGATTATCTGGTCCAAAATAAAGTATACGTTATAATTTATCACTAAGTAGCAAAAAAAGTTGATTAGTTGTCCGAGATTTTCAGACACTGTTTTTGTATGCGCACGTAGCTGATTTTTAATTTGTCATATTTATCCGCGGCAAGTTAGAAAATCAGGTACAGAATTATATTATTGAAAGTGATTTTCGCTTTTGATTGCATAATATTACAAAATGATTTTTCATGCACTTTGGGATAATAAATAAAATTAGCAGACAATTTTTTTGTTTTACGAGTAGATTTCATTTTGATTAAATTCATATTTACATCATCATATTTACATTCGTTTTTTACTTTAATCTTCAATCAAGTCCACACTTATGTCGGGCAATTGAAGTGTGTAGGGCTGAGCCCCTCCATAAAAATAGTCATGAAAATCATTGAGTGATGGTAAATTGGGGTGATGCTTCTGACTGCACTGCTCGAAAAATGTATTTTAGTCATTATCAACAAACAGTCCAAAGAACTCCGCACAGTAAAAGTTACATTAAAATCCGGCCCCCGTCAAATTGGCTAAAATTGCAATATAATATAGTTCAAAGCCTCCTGATCAAAAAATATGACCACAAGCCAATTTGATGTCCCGCTTGAAACTTGAAGATGAGGTGCAGATTTTTCAATAAACTGTCATCAGCACAGTCACTGACAATATTAGGAACACTGGTAAGTCCAGTCCAGCTAATAAGACTGTAATTATTCAAACCAACAAATGCAAGACATGTTATTAGTCCAGTCTTTTCTTAAAACGACTGGACTAATAACATGTCTTGTCTTTGTTAGTTGGGCTCACATATCTTTAATAGTCCAGAATGTCTTTTTCCTTGATTATTTTGAAAAATCTTCACATTGCTAGGGAAGTCCCATTACATTGCCTTTAGTAGATGGACTGGCTTTTCCTTTTATAATTGGACTGATATACAGTCTTGTATTTATTGACTGAACTTTTTAATATTTATATATATAAACATTTATTATTTCGAACAGTGTTTCCATTGTCAGGACAGCGCCATGATTTCGCCTATTATTACCAGGAAAGCGCCGTTTGGTTGTCCTTATTAGCTGGACTGGTCTTACCAGTGTTTCTAGTATTGTCAGTGATTGTGCTGATCACAGTTTATTGAAAAATCTGCATCTCATCTTCAAGTTTCAAGCGGGACATGAGATACGCTTGTGCTCATATTTTTCTCGGCCAGCCCCACCTATCTCGAAAACTTTTGATTTTTTGCACTAGTACCTGTTAGGATTTTTTGATCAGGAGGCTTTGGACTATATTATATTACAATTTCAGCCAATTTTACCGGGGCCGGATTTTCATGTAATTTGTGCGGGGTCCTTTTTTAACTGGAAAAAAAATAAAAATTATCATTAGCAGCAAGCAGAGCAATATACATTTTTAAATAGAAGCGAAAAGAAGTAAACATACAATTATTTTATTTTTGAAATACAAAAGCAGTTGTGTCTAGTTTTGTAGAAATGAGAGAGAGTGATTCTTCAAATTTTCATAATTCGAATTGTATGGTTAAAAATGAAATAAATGATTTATCTTATGCAATGAAGTCAAATGGTAGTGAGTCATATCCTTCAACTAATCGTCTTTTAGTTATACCGGACAACATATTTTTTGCTCCTGTTTCGTAACTACATGGTGATGCTGTTTTCCGCGGTTGCTACTAAAATTTAATTTAATTGGTTGTATCTTTCTAATAACCAGATCACAGCTTGAGAAAAAGTTTATCATTTCGGAGTTTTCATAGTTCAAGTCAATACCTTTTATTTTGCAAACATTGTGGTTTTTACCAACCGGTATCTGTATAATACTCATCTGGCTCATTAATGCCGGCAAAAATATCTGAATCCGTGTTTAAAGAAAGGATAAAACGATCTGGTTGCTTCAAGTAAATAAATAACCGTCTTATTTAGTAGCATTCCTTGAGATATCCACGCAGATTAGTTAAAAAATACAAAAACTCTGGTTTTGTAACACAAAACCGATTTACGCAAAATGTGAATGTAAAAGTGAACCTCACAATCCCTGTAGGAAAATATAGTTTAAACTTAAGACTACAATATAATTTCATGTCTTTAACAAAAGAAAAATACATTGTCTTTCCAGTCTTCTTAAATATAAAAATAACTCCATTTTTCCTTACTTCGATCGAATGAATGAATGAAGACTGATGAGGGTTCAAAAAATCACCGACACGCTTAAAACGCATTATCGTACCTCTTCTTATTTTTTGACCTTCATTTCCATAACTTGTTTCGCTACTTAATTTGAAAAATCTGTTTTAAAAAGAAAAACTTTTTTCATTGACTTAATTCAAAGTTGATGCATAAATAGACAATCTTCTTGATCAAACATTTTCATATAAAATAATTCTGACAATTTTTGTAAACAAAATCATGAAGCTGGTATAGGAGTAGAATGAGACAGATTATGTCCATTCCCTTTTCGAGCTCAAAAAACTACCATTTCAAACACAAACTTTGACTTGTCTGATTAGTCATTGCATTAAAAAAAAATTTATATATTTTTTTAATACTATATTTTTTGTACATTCTATTTTTAAATTGATCAAAATGAAAACTTTAGTTTGTCTATTATTTAAAAAATCACTAGTGCCATCTCCATGAGGAAGCAAATATGTAGCTAACGGGAAGCACAGTGCTTATGAAATGAGCACCATAGCATTATAAATACAAACAAAGTGGAAACACTCGAGTTCGAATTCACAGCTAGTTTCTCAAATTCGTACATGATACTTTTCGATATAACATTCTATGTAAATTTGAAATCTTGATTATGAATGTAGTAGTTTTCCGATTCTATATCTCTTCTTATATTAAGTCAATCGGCCCAATTTCCATCTTACTTTGTTGAAATTCATTTCCAACTTAACTTTCTCTAGCCAATACTGCATTTATAGGCCTAGTTCTAGGGCCCAACATTTTAACGGTTGCTACAGCTGCACAATACACAAGAGTTCGCGCCTCTATCGCAGTTAATGTTGCATTCAAATGCACAGGTAAAACCTTGTTGTTTAGGAGCCCTATTAGTGCACGGTAGGTACTCGATTATGTTCATCTTGGCAGAGATTACCTTTGCGTTGTTTCACATCTCTTAACTTTAGTAAAGCTCGACCAAAATTCCAGTTTTTCTGCGATTTCGCTATTTAAGTCAACGGGACCTATGATTTCAGCATCAATAAGCTTTCGTTATCTACACTTTTCAGAGCTACGGGTACATAAGTAAGAATCGACGATGATATTCTCTCCTCAAAATTTACCCACTTTTCTCTACCAAACAATAAAGACGTATTAAATCTCTGTTTATGTGTTTCCATTTCAATCGCCTTCTTGGTTGCCTTTGCTTTTCCCTCTGATTAAATGTGCAGCTGCCTGTACCTGATGTTCATTATTAACGTTTTCTTCCCGCCAAATCTACCTGTCATTTAATCTCCGTTGCTCTGTCTTCTGAGATGAGTAGATTATTTTTGATGTCCTTCACCTTTGCCAGAAGATCTCTGACTGCAACTTTCTGTATATGAGGTTACTATGAAGAAAACCTTTTCCTACATTTGTAGATCTTTTCTCTCTCAATTTCAAACTTCGCGTTTTCATAATACAGAAGCAACAATTCTCTTTGTCATTGGTTGACTACAAATTACTAACGTTAGCCAAAGCATTCTCAGCAGTCACGATTGATGTTCAACTGTTCGCCATTTATCACAAGTGTTCTTTCTGGCCTCCTTTTTGACTTGTGTCATCAGCCTGACCATCTCGCAGCACACCATCCCCACCGCTCAACTGGCTGTGGCCTCCAGTGATGGCTCTAGGGGCGCGCCGAAGATCCTCGAGAAGCGAACATCGTTTCAAAAAACTCAATAGACTATGTTTTGTATGTGTTTTGGTGTCCCTCTTATTTCCTTTACGCTTCGTTCTCTGACTGTCTGGCATACGAAATCACGCCAGTAGCAATGCCGTTAACTCATATTGCATTTAAAACACTGAGTGCCTTTAAAGGGTTACATGGCATTAGAAATGTCAAAAAAGCGATTTTTTACATATTTTTTTATCTTATAGTACAACAATCAAGGAGCGTTACAAGTATATCGGGGCACCTGCTTGCCTTTTGTTTGTCTGCATTTATCACTCACCAGACAGGTTGCCGTTAACGCGCATTTTTCTCAAAACTCTATTTTTAAAGTCTGTCAACACGATTTCTCACAAACCAATGAACCGATTTTATTTAAATTTGGCGCACTTCTTATACACAGGATTGAATACTGATTAAACACGGGTTTTTCTCTTTGATCACAACTTATGTTACAAAGCAATGCACGGTGTAAATTTGAGCGAAAATTGTACTTTTTTTTTAAAAAACTCCACTAAAAATTCAAATTTTAATTTTTTAAATCCTTTGTTCAAGCTCGAGCTATAATCAACTGCTAGCAGAAAAGATTTGGTATTTCGATTCCCGATAAAGCTATCTTGAATTATCCTGACCACCGCAAAGATACTTTTGTCCAAGGGGTCTTCGAAAATCAGGTCACAACAGCTAAATTTTCACAAATTTGTAAATGAAAATTTCGAAGATATTGTTTAAATGTCGTTTTTTTATATACTTAATAGTTTGAACAAAAAAGAATCTTTGATTATTTTTTAAAAATTAAGAGTTAATTTGCCGCTGCGTTGCCGTTTGAATCCTTTTAATGTCTTCATTAGAACTGAAGATAGTACAGTTGTACATTTTTATAAGTCGAAGCAACAATTTCATTATTTTTTAAATTTGTTGACTGCAATTTGTTCAAGCAAGTTATCTTCACATTCATGAATTTCTTCAAATTTTTTCCATTGCCTCTTGTATATAAAATAATTCCCTAAAGTTGACTCTTCCTAAATGTGCCCGAAATTCCTTACCTTTTTTTACATTTTTCAGTCTGCAAAACATAAAAAAATATTTACATTGACGTCTTTAAGCTTATTTACGTAGCACACCTTGAGTTTTCAAGTTTTTTGTGGCTGTGTTGTTAAGCTGTAAACCCAGATGCCTGCAATTTACAGGTAGTGCACAATTCTGAGCTGATAGCTTTCCGCTCCAGCATGCCCCAATATGCATTTTGCACTCGTGTTAAACGGATCTATTCTATTTTATCAATAAATTCACTGATCAAACCATATTAGTGATTAATCGCAGAAATTAGATTTCCTGCTTAATGTATAGCAAAAATAAACTTATGGGCTTACTTGACGTCGAAACGCTCTGCTTTGTAGCCATGTTTCTGGCATACTTCGTCAAGCACCTGAAAAATGAAAACCAGTATAATTATTTCGACGTAAAATTTTTTGTAGGAATTGCAATACTAATCCCTTTTTGTAAAAGAACAAATAAAATATGTTCAACAACGTAACATCGAATTTAATCAATCAATACAGCTCATGCTGTGCGGCAGACATATCTTGGCTCGAAAACAGCAATATA
>JAAAKG020149635.1:0-10017 GCA_010014905.2 Druon quercuslanigerum
CTTAGAAATGGGAATTACAGCATGTATTTGTTGTGTACTCTCAATTGTAATAGAATTGTTAAATCTTTCGCTTAAAAAAGCTTCTTCTGCTTTAAAATCATTGACATTGCAGAATTCGACATAAATGTCTTTGAAGTGTGTTTTAGCCCAGTCATACATTTCTCTAGCATTAGTAATCTGATTCTCGTATGGACACTGAATGTTTGTTTTAGCAGCAGCTTTTTTAATAATGCCACCAATACCATCACCAGGCCCTTTGCTATGTGCAGTTGCATAAAAGTTCCATTCGGTTTTACACAAAAATCTTTTTCGTGAAGCGACAAGTTGGCAAAGTTCTTACGATTTTTGTACTGTGCTGCTGAACCATCCAAATTGAATATTACAAAGTCCACAGTAATTCCTGCTTTCTCTTGTAAATAGAATATTAGCTTTTTCTGATAGAAATGCACAGCAATCGTATTATAATCTTTTATATCCGATATTATAGGGTAACTGATATGTCTTAATTCACCTTCGGGTGTTGTTCGGTAGTATGTCACAAAAAGATGAATGGAGCCTTGTGTTTTTAACGAATGCTTACCTTGAGAACAATCTTGTGAATCTATTGTATGGTTTTCAGCAAAATCTAGTTGAACTAGAATTTGACTTAAACTATCTTCACTTAAACTATTAATAAATTCTTCTACTGGTGCCACAACAGTTTCTGAATCTGATCTATCTACGTTTAACCATTATTTAGTCTTGATGTCTTCAACTTAATTTTGTATGTAAGCATTTTCTAAAAGCAGTTTGAGTTTTTCGTCGCCGGGACAGTTTGGACATTCATCGAAATAACACGCTATTTGTGCAGGATTACAAGTCGACTGGGCTAGCCAATGTCTGACGGTTGGAAATGGCAGAGAACTCAACTTAGCTAATTTTTTTATATTTCCACCAATAAACAATAGTTTAGCATTTTGATGGGGAACGCAAACGCACACGTTGTGTGTACCACTTGTTCCTGCCAAAACGCACTCTTTCGGTCTTAATTTTGCACACTTTAAGAATCCAATTCTTGCTCATGATGATCGGCATTGAAAAGTGTATATAACTCTCTTAAGTTACATAAAACTAAAGGTTTTTGGACGATTTTTTTTCTCCATTTACTTTTATGGATACGCAATCATTTTTCCCTGGCATGATACGACTATTATCATCATGGTTGTCAAATTTTTTAACGCACAACGCTGCTTCTTCTGGCGAAGTTTTCCCAGGTTTTGAGTCAGCAGAAGATAGAAATCCTTTTAAAGTAATTAATTCTTTAGTTTTACAAGACATGCGATAAGAAAGTTTGAAAACGGATTCAATCTTCCTGGTTGCCGAACTCTCGGGCACAATGGTTAAAATTGTTTTTTTTTTTTGCTTAATTTAGCCTTTTCAAAATTTCCTTTAAATTAACTACAATTTCGTCATCTTTATAAATAGGATTTTCATCAAAAGCTTGCAGCCTTTCGTTTCACACAATCTTCTGGAGGCATCTTGCTTTTGTTGCTTAGTTTTTAGCTCAATAAAATTTATATCTTTTTCTCCAAGAATTCGTAAACAAATATTTAAAGAGTAAAGAGCTTTCTCTTTCTCTACTTCTAAAATTTCAGTGTCACTTTCAGATGAAATATTACTATCGACATCCATATCAATTTGCTCTAAAAATTTATCTTCTTGAATCTCGTTAACCTGCAAATCATGATCCCTAGATGTATCAGAAAAAGATGTTTATCCTTGTGAAAATTTCTTACGACAATTATCACAAATAAAATGGTTTTGTTAAATGAGTGGACAATTTTTGCGAATGCTTTCGGGGACAGACCTTACCTTTTTCTGTAATATTACTGTGACTATGTCTGTCGAAACGATTATAACATCTTTTATTAAAAAACATTTTCGCAACGATGTATTGAAATGCGAAAAAACTAAAATTGCAAGTAATAAAATGAGCTGTATTCTTAATATCAATTATACGAAATAATGCGTAGAGTTGACAAAAGGAAACAGTGTCCGCTAATGTGATGGTGTCCCTAAAGGTAAATGCGAAATGTGAGAGTAAAACTCTTTTGTCTTTACAATGCAGATTTGTGGTTAAGACAGGTTTAGCATCAATGTAAACAAGCATTCTTGTCGCGAATCTGGAAACAACAGCGAATCGCAGTGGACATGGCGCGGCGCGGCATAATGCTTGTAGCTTCGTCGTGTAGGACCGTAACATGATTTTTTTTCTCATAAACTACTGGCGGTTCGAAGATAAAACTTGCAGGACTTGTAAAGTACATGTATGGCTTTTTTGACAAAAAAGTAAAAAATTTAAAGAACACTTATTTTCAAAAACGCGATTTTAGTTTTTTGAGTTTTCAAAAAAATGTAAACAAAAAATTTTTCACTACGATCGTTTTTTTATTGAATTAAGATGTCATTGCAAACAATTTCAGACCTTAAAAAATTAAATCGGTTATTTTTCTACACTAATATAGAACTGTATACGCCGAGTTACAGACAAATCCCTTTCCAAGACGAAAATTCTTGATCCGCTTGATGTGGACTCCACCAGTTGCTACATCACCAAACGGCTTTTCTGGCTGTTCGATCAAGCCGAATATGAAAATGGCAGCTGGGTTTCCACCCAGAAATGTAGCCGGTCGGAACGTCTTCGCCAGAAGCGATTAAAAGTGTTGGAAAACTCATACGAAAAAACTGATGTGGTACATGCGCGATAATTTTTTAAAAAGTTTTTAAAGACCTTAACTAAGAGCGGTAAAGCAGTGCCAGAAATGTATCCGGTCGGAAAACCCCCGCCAGAAGCGATAAAAAATCTCGGAAAACTCATGCAAAAAAACAGATGCGGTACACGCACGAAAATTTTTTATATGCTTTTAGGGAATTTAACTAAGATTAATACGATAGTGCCAGAAATGTAGTCGGTGGGAAAGTCTTGCGAAACATTCAAACAATGTCGAAGTAGATGTTAAATTATATGTATTCGCAGTCGTGGAATACAAAAGCTGTTTTTTATGACTCCATTCAAAATATCTTTTCGTCCAACCCCAAATTGCCTATTTCTCAATGAAACAGCGAAGGTCCAAAGTCTTAATTTTTTGGCGATACTTTAAACAGCAGAACCACAGGATCATTACTAAAAGCCTGCAATGCCTAACTCAACCTTCCTTTTGTCAGAGAATTAGAGCTGATTGAGAGAAATAAGAAATATTGATTAATTTTCTTAATATATTTTTTTCATTCTATTGTAAATTATGCCGGGAAATTGATACAGGTAATAAAAATGTAATTTAGCTATGTTTTGTGTAATTTTAGAGATTGTCGGAGGTAATCATTATTGATGGGTTATTTATTGTAGTCTTTATCGAATGATATAAGGAAATGCAAGGAAGTTAGAAATATGGCCCGTACACGTGAATTATGTGATCAAAATGCTTTCGCAAGAAAATATACCTTTTTTCTCGCTTCTCAGATTCTACAATAAACAATTCTGAAAAAGGATTTCTTCACCAAGAATTAGAAATTGTTGAATTGGAAAAAATTGAATATTTTAATTAATTACATTTTGTTTAATTATCAAAAAGAAGAGATCAATATACAAAAATTGCAGTGACATTAAGTGTCAGCTGCATGTGGTGTGTCAGTGCATTCTCGTCGACCCTCATGAAATTCAAGAGACAGGCACCCTAGAGCACATCGAATTGCTCGTGATGAATTATACTTTCATTGATATGAGATACAGGCCAGTTACAATAACTCAAATTATGAAGGCATAGATTGATTCTATCCCAATTAGCAGAATTATTTTAGTCATATAATTTGAAGAATGTGAAACAAATATTCCTAATAATCAGTTAATAATTGCAGTAAGAATAAAAATTTTTAACTTGCACACTAGAGTATACCAGGGGTGTTAGTTGAAGTTTGCCGGTTTTCTCAATAAAGAAAACACTTAATCCTCAAGGGAATCTCAAAATATTACTATTTAAAGTATTGACCATTGGATTCTACATATTTTGCCCATCTTTCAGGCAAATCTTTGATACCATTCCAAAAAAACTTTTTCTCATTCGAGGAAACCATTCGACGAGCCATTTTTCGACTTCTTCAAAATTGGCGAAGCACTGCTCTGCGAGTGAGTGTCCCATCGATGCGAAAAGGTCATTGTCGGACGGGGCGAGGACTGGGGAGTATGGCGGGTGCAATAATATTTCCCAATTCAATGCTTTTAATGTGTTTTTCACCACTTTAGCGGTATGAGACGGTGCGTTCTTATGTTGTAGGATAACTTTGCCATGTCTTCGGGCCCATTCCGGCCGTTTTTCAATCAACGCATCATTCAAATTGATAATTGTTTTTCGGTAGCGATCCGTATTCACCGTCTCACCAGGTTTTAATAACTCGAAGTACACCACACCCCACTGGTCCCACCAAACACAGAACATTGTCTTACGGCCAAAGCGATTTGGCCTTGGAATCGATGGGCCGACCTCACCAGGTGAAAGCCATGATTTTTTCCGCTTCTGATTTTTGAAAAAAATCCATTTTTCGTCCCACGTGACAATTCGGTGCAGAAAATATTTCTTTTTAAACCATTCAAGCAGCATTTCACAAATGGTTTTTCTATTTTCCATTTGTATACCGTTCAGTTGGTGTGGTACCCATTTTCCATACTTTTGGATTTTTCCCATGTCTTTTAAACGTTGGCAAATTGCTCCTCGGGTCACATTTAGTGCTTGTGCTAATTGTTGTTGCGGTTGGGTTGGGTCTTCATCCAATAATGCCTAAAATTCCTCGTATTCGAACTTTTTCGCTGCACAGGATGTTCATTGGCTGTTAAATCGAAATCTCCACTTTTAAATTGACGAACCCATGTCTCACATGTTCTAATCACTGGAGCATGTTAACCATAAGTTTCTACCAGCAATCGATGAGCTTCAACTGCTTTTCCTTTTGATGAAATAAGAAAAGCAACGAATGCCGCAAATGCGATTTACTTGGAACGAAACTCAACATTTTCACTGAGATAAACAACTATGATGCTATTATTTTGGCAGAATGAAATTGTGTATTTTTAAAGGTTATTGTCCATAGAAACATATGACATAGATGCCTAATCATAGAAAAGTATACATATCTCTAGCAAAATCTATGACTAAAACCGGCAAACTTCAACTTACACCCCTGGTAGCCAGACACGCCATGCCGTAGCGTTTTGAATCATGCGGAACGAACTATCCTTTTATACAAAAGTCCATACAAAAGTATAGCTTTGCCGAAAACTTGACAACGATCTTGAAACCTACTCCCTCAATCTGAATAATAAGTACTGAATCAAAACTACTGCTTAAGGAGTGTTTTTAATTACGAGCAATAAGCTTGACTACATGAATTATCAGTTTTCTAGTTAACAATGTGAGAAAGGCTTACTACAGTAATTAATAATTGATTTCTGTTGATTAAAATGATAATTTTCATCTTGTGTAATTGAATTTCATATGATGAACATTGAAATAAAATAAAATGAATAATGGGATTAAAAATATGAGTTGTAAGTATTCTATCCACATATAAACGGAAAAAATTAATAAAATGTATGTTTTTGAAAGATGTACAGCATCCTTGAATGGCAGATTTCCATACTTTTATATTCGGTAAATATCACTTTGCGAGTTTTCCAGTTCGAATCCAGGTTCTATTTTTCATAGCTCTATCAAATAGACGCACACACACACACACATTTCAAATTTTGTTCATCCATAATAATTAATGAACATTTAATTAACAGGAACATGTATTTCGTAACATTTTCACGGTGAGAAATCTATTTTGAATCTCATACAAATTTCCTACAATTGACCATTCTAGACAGGCCTGAGATACACTTAACAGTCTTATTATCAGTAATTGATGTTATTACATTAGAACTGATATGCCCCCGAGTAAAAATAATTCATCTTGGCTAAGGCTTGCAAGATACATCCAAGACGTTTTTGTAAGTCTCGCCCCTGGCCGCGACCGAGACCTTATTTTTTTATATTGTTGTTTATATTATTCATCTCCATGATATTTATTTTGTATGCGTAAATAATTTTGTTTAAATGCAATAATTATGTTTTTAGGATGGCAAATCGAAAAATGTTATCTGATTTTTCCTACACTGTAAAAAAAATCTGGTGAAAATTACGTGAGATCCGTAAAATAGCACCGTCCGTCAGAGTAAATTTACGTAATTTTGTAAATTTAACCTGATGGTTGTTGTGATTTTACGGCAACTGTGTAAAATAACATCGAACAGCGAGGGGCATAAAGGGACCCTCGTCCAGCGATGTAAAACCGCATTGTAGGTCTGAAGAATTTTTTCGAAGGGAAATTGAAATACTCAGTTCAGTGAGCGTAAAGTAACGGCATGGCCGTAAATTTACGCATGAGAATTTTTTTTCAGTTTCCCTGTTTGTAATTTTTAACTCACTTTAGTACTTTCACTGTTTTCAAATGTAAATTACTTATCACTTTGTTCAGGAAATTCACCTGCGATCAGATTTATAGCGCTAAATATATATTATTAAAAAAATGAATATATTCACTTGTACATATAAATATAACCTGCAAAATCATGATGCATAATGAAACGTGGTCGGGTTGCCGATAGTGTGGCTTTCATGGGATATTGGCGCCTTTTTATATCTTTAACGTGCGAAAGAAAACGATTAATTGGAATCTTTTTCTGCATGGTGAAGCCCAGTGAAGCAAATAATTTGATCTGCGATAAGTCTATTTCGTTTTTTTTAACCTAATTAAAAAAATATAAAAAATGCCGATTCATTAGAAAAAACCAAAAATGTCTTTTAAAGTGAAGAATCAAGGTGAAATAATAATTTCATTGTTTAATGGTTATTTTTATAGTAAACCTTGACAAAAAAATTTTAGGCGGAGACACTTGGTAAGTTTTACCCCAAAAGCGATTCATTTATGGCAAAATTACAAGTTCTATCGGTCGCAAAATTTTAATCCTTAGCAGATGTCAACTGCTTGGCACCAGCCTAGCTACATGCACCCTGGAAGTCGCAGGCCCTGCCGGTGGGATCCATAGTTTATAGATGTCGGAGTATAATAGGCAATAAATTTAGAAACAAAAACTTTTGTAATTTTGACCCTGTAGAATATTAATGCCCTAAATTGGTTATATAAATTTCTTTAAAAAAATTCTCTTTACTTCGCAAGCCTTAAACTTCTCGCCTTTAAACCGTAAACCTTAGTCATGAACTCAAGACTTAAATTTCCAATTACTAAGTCACGCTCCTGGCCGCCAGCGAAAAATAGCCGTCTTGGAGATGAACTGAATACGAGTTCAGTTAAACCTTGGACAATGGAGCTTTGGACACTTTCACACCTTAGACACTGTCGTCAACTATTTCGCGGAAACCGTAAGAATCAAGTGCCCAGGGCCGACGCATCTGATAACATTATTATACTATCAGGGGCACCTGAAAGACATCGTATCGATACAGTCCTGTAACTCGACACCGATTGGCTCAGGGCTTAAACCACGTGTGATTACAGTATCGAATACGCCGGATCCTGACCAGGGACAGTGTCCAAAGTTTGACTGTATTTGCAAAGAACTTTTGCTTTTCACTGAAACTGCTCCAAGTTGTTTTGAGAAAGATTTCTAATCATTATGTCGAGAGTAAAACTAACAATGAGCAATTAGTATACAAAATTTTTGTATCTTCATATTTAAATTAGCGATTTTTTTAAGTTTTAATTGATCTAAATCATTTAAGACACTTTAGATATTGTAGGTAATTCTATTTGTTCATTTCACAAGCACTCGAAATGAATAAATAAAAAATCTAGATAGAAAAAGCGGTTTTTGCCAATCTAAATATAGTCTTTTATAATGATAGGAGGATATCAATTGTAGCATTTATGCATCTGTTAGTCTTAGGTAAACAATAAATGGATTAGGCACAATGGATCTATAAATGGCTATTTGAACTACATGAAAATTTCGGAATATTTGAAATTACATAAATAAATAATAACAATTATGTATTGGTATTTTTACCTGAGGACAGTGAATTGTTGCACTTTCACAAATATAATTGAATCTAGATTCTTTTTACGAATAGTTGCATCACTTCTGTTGATTAAGGAAAATCCTAAAGTGAAAAGCTATCAATTCCGAAAATTTCTAAAAGAAAGGTTTATAAAAATTTTTCTTTTTTTAAAGAAAATGAATTAAATAAAACTTGTTTATTGTTAATTTAGCATATAAAATATTTATGCGAAACTACTTAGAAAAATTTTGAAGCAGCTTCAGTAAAAAAAATAATTATTTTCCCAGTTGATGATTGGTCTATTTGACTTAGAAAATCTAAATAGTTTTATTTAATGCAATCTAGCAACCGGGCTACATAATATTTGTGCTTTTCTTATGAACTACCATTTACCTCCAAGGTAGCAGAAGGAATGACGGGCTAAGCAATTTCCCTCTAACTTCAACAATACGTTCGTTATTAATACGCTTCGATGGGCTAAATTGAACTTGACAGGAATTTCTAACGGTTAAGCCCCATTTAGAAGAGGGAGATATGAAGAAGAGAGATAGAGGGGGAAGAGTTTAGAAACATTAATCGTTCAACGCACCAGAGTAAATATTATACAAAACATCTTATTTCACTTCGCGTAACCTGGTGCACGAACCGTTACTCCACTCTAGTTCTTGAATTTAACCTTGACTCTGGGTGCACACAGCTAATTATTTTTAAGTAAATTTATCAGATTTCCATCTATTCAATTTTACGCAGTTTTACGTTGCACGTCGTAAAAATTATCTTTATTGAGCACTACAGTTCCGAATCCGTACTTGTTTGCAGTGATTCGTCCGATTTCGCGAAGAAGTGATGAACGACTGCAACTCGTAGGCCTCGTGTGGAGCTAAGATTTAATGTTATTAATGTTTCTATTAGTTATTCAACTCATCCCCTAATTTCTTTGTTATTATTATTACTTCGAAATCTGTTGGAGAATTGTCCAAAATGTTTAGATAATGAGATGGTTTATTTATTTACTTTTGAATGTATTTCATCTAATTCTGTGAAAAACTAATAAGGAAGCAGGGAAATCGCTATTATTTATTACCAATATTATCGCAATTTTTACATTTATCGGATGATTTATCGGATATGTTGAAATTTGGGTGGATAACCGAAAGTTATTGATTTTATCCTTATGAATTTTTTATTTTCATTAACAATAAACATTGTTATTAAACATTTAGCGGCCTTGCGAATCGTTTGGAGCATCCGGCGAGCAGGAGTTAAAGGAAGTGGCACGAGTTTGTAGACGGGAAAGGAGGCGAGCATCGTTACCGTTTCCCAGTTCGCTCGCTATGCAATCAGCGCTCTATACGTTCAATGCTCTTTGTTCTATTCCTATCTCATCTTCTCCATTGTTTTGGGTATAACGTGGCTCGAATGGGAAGGTCGGCAGCCTCGGTCACTGCATATTATATAGCTGACGTATGGACACTGCGATAGTAAGCAATAGCAATTTTCAATTGCGCACCCTCGTAGGGTCCAACGTAACAAACCGCTCTTGAATTTCCATCAAATGTCCTCGCTTGTTACCAGTGTCCAAGATTGTCGACAGTCCCTTACCGTCACCCTTACCTTAAGGAAATACCCTCGGCACGTAGTAATTCAGTTAAGAGAACGCTTCGTTTTGTCATTGAATCACACGGTGAAAGTCATTTCGCATAAACTAGAGCACCTGTAACGGGTGCGACGTTGCGACACCTTCAGTTCACTGAGATCAGCCATGAATTTACAGTATAAATAATAATTTTTTTATTCTTATAGGCTCTAAAGGATACTTTTCGAAGCAGATATAGATTTCGGATAAGATTCTATATATTTCAGAATTATACAAAAAGTCATTTGTAAGTCTATTTACCGAGGCTACTCCCTTAATAGAAACTTAGTT
>JAAAKG020149636.1:0-10017 GCA_010014905.2 Druon quercuslanigerum
CCGGGACAATCCCACTTCTGAAGTTGTAATGAGGGATGTCAGGATGGATTGTTCGGGGTTTACATGCAAGTAAAAGCTAGCCAAATTAAAATATGTCTGCCTTTATTTAATATTTAGGGTGTTTACAAACTTGTGTACTTAACCACGGTCGGCTGAACTCTGATCACTCTTGCCCGGACTCTCTCATCGTCGGAGGTCGGGCTTCTTCGGTTACATTCGTACGTCGAAGAGGTCCGGAGAGGCCCCGCTCTAAATGTACAATTATTGTATTACAGTACTCTAATACATTTTCCAAAGTTCCAGCTCGATATCTTATTTACAAAAAAGGTGCTTAGGTTCAAAAAAATGTTCAGTGAACTGAAAAATTAAGGTCGTTAATGTAGGTATTTGGTTGCGTCACATGCCCATAATCGTCAAATAGTATTCTTTTTTGAAGTGAATCATTTTTGCTCTTTTCCCATGTTAAAAAAAATTATTTAAACAAAAAGTTTTCTTACACCAGAGACAAAAAAAATGGAATAATTAGGAGTAGGTGGAAGGAAGAGCTCCTAAAATGACTTGTTGAAGTATTGTTTTTAAAAACAACAAGAATATAATTGCAAATCAAAAAAAAAATTTTAATCGCAAATATATTATTATCAGTCCCTATCGGAACCTCTTCAAAGGTGTTTCGGCGTCCTCTAGCAGGCTCACTAGCTTCGGTTAGACACGAGTATAAAACAACAAATTGCAGCTCTCGTAAGTAAGAGAGAGATACAAATAAAATCCAGTTCGTATGAAGTATCACACTATTAAATTGTAACCTATTTGTTCGCACGTAATAAAAAAATAAAATGAGTTAGTGAAATCTCTTTGACAAAAGGTACGAGAGCTTCGAACCTAAGCTCACTTTATCAAATCGGACATGAGCTATGATTATACAATGATTATACAATTTACCGTTCGAGAATCCGTACCACTAAACATTGTTAATATCGTGCTGTCGCGAAGAGACGCGGAGAAACATCCACGTGCGGGTATCTGTTGTTCGTTCTCCCTAACCACATTATAAAACACTCGCGACAAAAAAACGGGTATCATATGCGGATCGAAATCGAGGCGAGAAAGGCACTTACAGTCGCTAAAAGAACGCCCACTTACTTTGTAGCCACTTAGCTTCTGCTAACGCATTCTGGGAGTCCATCTTCCTTAATTTTTCCTTTCAACTTCCGATATTCTGTTTTTCGGCTCTACCGTCGTCATCGGTTCTCCAGCCAACTCTGGATTGCTTTTTCTCGTTCCGTTGTCGTTCCTGTGCGACCGCCGTCGATTGACTGGTATCAACGGGCAAGGTCCAATGGGTGCCCATCGGCATGTAGGCTTCCCTCGTAGAGTCCGTGCTGCCTATTGGTTCCGTCCTGCGGACTACCGGGGTTGCCAATAGCTGCGCGCACGGTGCTATTAGCATAGCTACCATGACTTGTGGTTGGTCGCCAACCTCATGGTGTTGCAGGGGTGGTTATGCTTATTACGTATGACAGCTCAATGTTCAAGAACTGTCATACGGTTCGTAATTTGCATGTTTTTCGCTACTCAGGATGTTAAGGATTCTGAAATCGTCGTTGCTTCAAGTGTATCGGCCTGCTCCTCCTCTGGTGCATTTTACGTCGACTCCGGTCCCTCACATTTATCGTTTGTTCATACTCTGTTAATACACGGTCAGATTCCTTTTTAGCCCATTTACAATTTTATTCCCTGCTCTCCAAGTCATTTAAGAATCGGTAAATGTCTAATTATATAATTCTTTGAGTGTAGCTTCCGTAGCCCTATTAATAACTATAATCTAGCGTAATTTGGCTGATATTGCATTCATTTATTAACACCTACTTTACATATATTAAAATTAATTGGAATTGGCTTCATGGTGTTTAGTTTGACATGCGCGCGTGACTTTAATTATACTCGGTTCTGGCTTCAGCGAGACCCCGTGAAGTTTTTCTCTTTTTCGCGCGTTAATCTCGAAAACTTCATTAATAAGGTATTTCAAGATCAATCATAAGCTCATTTCAGCTGAGTTGAAATAGTGAGTTAAAAAAGATAGTTCCCTAGGTGTAGATAATGATTTTGCCTGAAGAACGCCTGATCGTTTTTTAAATTAAGAATACCCTCAAACGATCAAAAGGTGTTTGTGAGAAGTATTTTTTATTAGTTTTAACCCTGGATTTTCAATTTGATGTTTGACTCATGCTAGCCTAACATAGAGAGGAGTGGGGTTAGGAAAGCGAAGAATTCACATGCAATAAATGAAGTAGGCCCAATGGTACGGGTCACAAAATAGACCGTTTATTAAATGGCATTTATAGCCTAATACTTCACCTGAATACGTCCCGTTGAAAAGAACAACAAACAATTCATGCTTTATTACTGACCCCAAAATTCAACGACGGTCGCCGCTATATTAGATAACTGAACCAAACTAAATAATCTGCACCGCCCAGACTTATGTTACCATATGCACTAAAGTCATTTCTCATTAATTGCATTACTTTGTTTTATTCTTAATTTCCATGCCCTTGCAACATGGTGGTCCATGTATGAAACTAAAGGTCATGCGAGGTTATCACCATCTTGGATGAGTGCCTGCTTAAATTCATTTCCCACTGTCGTTTTCGTATTTATTTACCCTACCGTCACACTCTCTATTCCCACCACACTGAATCTACAGATGATCACTGGCTAATTAAAGAAGGCGAAATGGAGAGGCATACCTCAAGTATCAGGCCGTCCTATTCCGACCTTATTCCAACTGTACGGGCTTTGTCTCCCCAAGCGATTTAGAATGGTCAAACAAGCGGAAAAGCACAACTTTTTCAATATTCGTGATTACTTCCAAAGCTTAGTTCGGAACTTAATCATTAAATATATCATAAATGGTGGCGTCAGAAGTATGTAAAGAACTTATTTTCGTTTAAAACTAATTCATCTCAAATGTAAGTATCTCAGAGAGAAAAAGTTAACGCCTTGAATATACAAGATAATGACTATAGAATACATTGTGTAACGTAATGAAGCAGTATAATATTTATCAACTACATTTGAAATCAAGTTTCTAATAATTACATAAATCAGTTTGGCCTCTACTTAGACAAGATGAAGATTGTCTGTACTCTGCTCTTATGCTTGTCCATTATCCTGAATTACATTGGCGAATATAATAATAAAATATATTTATTATTTCGGTATAAAATATAATCCTTATTGATGTAAAAACTTCTGACCGCATTATGTATGTTTCGACCTTGCAACAACAGTATGACGCCGTAGCGTTTAGTGTCGCTACGTAAATAATGTTAGATACGGTTCTAAATATTCAAGTGTATAGGCAAACAAGGAACGCTTCAGGGGGGCGGGGCGGAAGCAGTCAAGCATAATAATACGCGATAACTCAACAGAAACTGACAATTATATGAGAATGAATGTAAGCTTTCAGTCATAAAAATTTTAAAAAGTCTAAATTTTAATTTTGAAGAATGGTCCTGCGCTTTTCACTAATGCCAAAAAACATAATGTTTCAGATCAAAAATAATAAAAATTTCGTTTTTACAGGAAATGATCTGTTAACATTTGCTTAATAAAAATTCGATAAGCATAAAACAAATAATTCCGGTATAAGTATTTTGTTGATAATAATCAAATATTCATTTCAAGTTCGAGAATTGTTCATAGTTTAAGTAAACCACTATAGATTTTATTATTTTATACAGTGTAATACATACATACAACTTTATACCAAAAGCGTGAAAAAAGCGTAAAAAACTTAAAAAAAATCTTAATTTTTTCAAAGTTTTATCTGCGAGTCAATATAAGTATGCAATACACATATGGATATATAATATGTATATGCAAATAATATTAAAGTACTTTCCCCGAAATCCAACGCCCACGTTCACTATATAATTGGCTTCACTATACTTGGACATCTTGAGTTTTCATTTATTTTCATTAAATCATCATGAATGTTATCTATTTGATAACAAAATCATTTTACTATATCTGCGCCAGCTTACTAATGTGCTTTAGATAGCGGTTTTACTGTAAATCTCGAAAAATACTTTTAAAAAATTTGTCTTCTAACAGTTGACAGCCTGAAGAGAATATAATATAATAAATATTAAAAGAACAAAAATCAAACACGTCAGAATTTTGAGCTTTTTTGGACTCTTGAACGCACCAAAAACCTATTTCCAAAAACCATCCCTACTAAAAATAAAACTACACCTTATTTAAAAACTCAAATTAGGAAAAGAAAATAAATAGGACTTATTTCGGGCTCCCGAATGCACGATAAAAATTCCAAAAGCCTTCCCCTTGCCAAAAATAAAATCTGCAAAACACAAAATGCACCAGATTTTGAGCCTATTTGGGTTCTCTAATAAAAAACACAATAATTTTGAAAAACACCCCTGTATACAAAACAACTACTGCAACTACACTCTTGGGCTCTCTAATGATTGAACATTTTCTTGAAAAAAAAACACCACTACATCTTAAAAGTCAAATACGTGTCTATAAATACGAATTCGAATTTTCAATTAGCCAAAAAATCGTTTTTGTTATTTTTGAAAGCCCAAGAAACAGTGGTCTCCTTGAAACTTTAATAATCTAAAGTGAGGAGTTTTTTACAAAGTCCTATTTGCGCTGTAACCAGGGGTTGTCATTTAAACCAAAAATAACCACCTGAAAAAAATTTAAATTTTTTACAAATTCAATCACGGCATATTTTTGGCATTTTTTTGGGCTCCTCGAAAATACACACTCCGATATTTGGGCTCCAAAACTTAATGACTAAAATCAACCGCTCTCTACCACGTAGATATGACTTTGTCAAAAAATAATTTTTTTGATAATTTTTCATCTACCTTTAAAGATATTTCGATTATTTATTACATAATATAAATAAAATATCGCCCCCATAATTCTATTTTATAGGATTCCCAAAAACGCCATAAATGAAAAAGTGGGTTTTAAAAGATTTTAGAACTAATTATAATTGTTTCCGCTATCTTTAATGCAAATTATTTCTCGTACATAAAGTGCTACTTTGTACTGATAAGTAAATGTTTATTAATTACTTCCAACAATTTTTGACTGTTTTATGCAATTTTCCAACTTTCCAACTTTCAAGTAAAGGTAGATAGTAATTTAATTATGTCAAAAAGAGTGATTGTTTTAACAATTAATTATTATTTTTAATGATATTCTTTCTGATTAATGCTAGAAAATTTCTTTTATTAAAGAAAAATTGAAATTTTAGTCCAATCTTCAATTAAAATGGAATAATTAATTAATTACAAGCAAGAGAATTAATTGTTCAAGGAATTTATTATTAGCATTGTTATTATTAATATTATTTTTGAATCGCGCTAGAAAGTTCTATCTTTTTTCGTACATAAAAAAATATCGGCCTTAAACTTCGAGAAATGCAAGACCCGACCGAAAACTACGTCAAATTACAAAATTTAGTAAAAGAAGATGTGAAAAAAGATATATCAACTAAATCTTATCCGGAACACAACAAAGGACTCGACAATCAATTCCATTGGTATCAGCCGGTAACGGTTTTCGTGATGTGCGAACCCTAACGGCCACTAGACGAAACTCTAACAGCAGGCTCGTCACATTTTTGCCATTTTTTTTACTTAGTAAGTTAATAACTAACGAAAGTTGGGAGAAAGTTGTTAAAACAATTAATTAATGTTTATAACTATTTTCTCCTGAATAAGTCCTAGAGAGTTGCGGTTTTTTTTTAATTCGTTAACTTTGCTTCGCCTCTCCAGTTATAAGTGAATAATAATTAAATATAAAAAAAATATTTTTGCGCTTTTCCCATGTTAAAAAAATTAATTTAAACAAAAAGCTATCTTACACAAGAGATCAAAACAAATAATGGAATAATTAAGAGTAGGTGGAAAAAATAGCTCTTAAAATGACTTGTAAAAGTTTTCTTTTTCATTACAACAAGAATTTAATTGCCAAGCTCAAAAAAATGTTAAATCGTAAATATTTTAATGTAGGTAAACGTTTATTTTTCAGCCTGCTGAACTTAGAAAATTAATTTGCTTACACCTCCATTTTTTAGGCCTCACATACCTGAATTAGAGTCTCAATTCTTGCGTTAAAATCCTCAACCAAAATTACATAAGCTCGCAAAGAATAAGAGATATAACATGCACAAAGCGCAGAAACAATTTTTCACACAACTGCTGTATTTCTAAAACCCTAACGAAGTATCACCGTGACTGATTCAAGGAAAATTTGTATGCAATATGATCCGTGTAGAAAGTTTTATTCATATTTAAAATATCTGTTTTGTGACCTTTCATTGATTGTTACTACACTTAGTGAATGTAAAATGACCTAATGGTATTATAAGTGAAACAGAAATAAAATTACGTATTTATTGTTTCAGAATTAACTTCACAGTCTAAGCGTTTGCCCGATGATGTCCCTAATCCTGGGCTTCATCACTCTGGACCTACTTCTTCTTCTTCTCGTAACAGAAAATTTCCAGACACGTCTCATTCTCCTGCCAACCTTCATTATTCTCGTATTCGTGACAGGTCAAGGTCTCCTACTCTCGGGTAATCTTTTTATACCTTACTTGGATTTAAAATTGAAGATCTTGAATTCATTCGCCTTATACCCCACAACAATCCAAATCGGATATTCGATCTCCGAAGATACGCTTTTCCTCCAGATACACCACTTCTATTGAAAATAAAATATCGTGACCCAAATCACATGCCAACCGGAGAAAAAATTGTTTTATCAACGTCCAATGGCGACGTCTGCGCAATATTGGACAAAACATCAAGCAGACGCAAGATTTTACGTGCAATTTTTACACGCGCTTCTGGGCTATTAGTAAGGGCGAAAATCAACATGAATAGCGGCGAGGTTAAAGAATTGACTGCAGAAGAAATGGAAAAATGTCCAGTATCTACCCAAAAAATGATCGCAAAGAGTTATGGAGTAATAAGTGCGTTTACCACAATTCATTAATATTCGCTAATAATTTTAATAAAAACACGTGCAAAAGCCAGATCTGATTTTGCGCTCGGTCTTTATGTTTACCCTGCGTTTCTGAGCAGACATTTTAAAAGTAATATTCAAAAATAAATTTTTAAATTTACAATTACATTTTTTAGCCTCCACACATTTTTTAAAACAAATCTATAAACTTACAATAAATAAAGCAAATTTCCTATCACTGGCTATTGTGCCATTTACAGTAAGTGTGATTTCGACTTTTGTATGTTCAGTTCACGAGATAAACTTCCTAGTTATAAAACTATTCAGTTTATTATACGTGATTCTAAAATCTTTTAGATACTAAACTTTCCATTTGTAAACGGATACTGTGAATTTAAACAATTCAAAAATGCAGTTCAGCATGCATGTACCAGCATACGACTGTGTAGGTAATTATACTAAAAATGTGATCCTGTATTTCTTTTCTCAGAATTAAGTTCACATTTCACGGATGGTGGCCACAATCGTGGTATTTATCACGGTGGTTCTTCTTCCTCGTCTCCTGGCAGAAATTCTTCAGACAGGACTAATTCTCTTGTCACACCTCAAGATTCTTCCAGTTCTCCATCACCTGCCGAACCTCCTCTTGGTGACAGGTGGACGTCTCCTAGTCTCAGGCTAACATTTGCCAGAATACTTGGATATAAATTTCAAGATCTTCAATTTATTCGACTTATTCCCAACAACAATCCGAATCGGATATTCGAGCTCCGAATATACGTTTTTCCTCCAGATAAACCAATTCGAATAAAATGAAAAAATGGTATCCTAACTCCCATCGAAACCAGGGACCAAGTTGTATTATCATCCTCCAATGGCGACGCCTGTGCAATATTACATAAATCATCAAGAAGCACCACGTCTATTCGTCCAATATTTTACCTCTATTTTTGGAATCTCAAAACGAGTGAAAATAAACATAAATGTCCATCTGCCCCCGGAGGATCGATCCAAAAGCTTTATAGAGTATTACGTGTGTAAACCACAATATTATCACAGTGTTAACATATTTTCTTAAACGCAAACGTCAGGCAGATCTGCCCCTTTGAGCAGATTTATCACACTTTCACCATGTTTATCTGTAGACATTCGTAAATTTAATTTCAAAAAAAAGTGTCTACATTTATAATGACATTTGTATACATTATAAATTATATTATAATCTGGACTCCCTATGCAAGAACAAGATGAAAATTCATTCTGGGTATTAAAGAACCTAAAGTCGGAAACGACATTGGAAAAGAAGGTGTCGTTGACGATGTTGTTTCTGGCCTTGTTTTCTGTCCACCTATTAAATAAATAATTTCAAAATATTCAAACCTATTTACAAATTCACATTGGATAAGTTATAATAAGAAGAAATAGAAATTCGGCTCCTAATGATTTATTAATTATTACATTATGGCGTGAAAATAAGATTAATAAAAGTACAAATTGGAGACTGTGGATAAGTGCTAAGTACCAAAATTTAATACCATGTGCTTAGAGGCTCGCAAAATTTTAATATTTTTTGCCAATTTCAAAATCGTCACTCATCGAGAAAAATCATTATAAAAAACTCGCCTTTAATTTCACTGTAAAATAATGACATTCATTTTTTAGTTCGCATTCACCGCTTTTTTTTTAAATGCATGATATTAGTGCTTCTTTACTTTTTTCAAAAAATCAATTCTCGTGTAAAGTGGCTAGCCTACGGTCCAAAAAGGCCAAAATTCGGGTAGTATTACATTTTTATTATTTCCTAAAGGAGCGTAAAAATTTTAATAAGTGCCTAAAAAGAATAAAAGCTCCTATTTCTGCGGTATGAAAAATCCCAAAATTTGATTGTGCATGTGCCAGCTGAATGCATCTTTATGAAAATTCCATGCAAATTTCTAACTTAAAAACAATTTACATGGAAATCCACGTAAATTGTTTTAATTACACATGGAATTGATTAATCCACGTAAAAGCGTTTGTCGTTTTCTAGGGGGAACTTTATGTGACTTGATACGTTATCATTTACGATCTTGAATTAAGCTATAGGTATAGATATACTTGCAAGGTTCACTTAAGGCGGATATTTTCTTGTTTGTAGCAAACTTTGTGATATCGGGGATAATTTGGGTTTTTATAATTATACTGATATTTTGATGAAGAATTATTAAAATTATGATTACTGATAGAAAATATGTAAGTAATCTTTCTTTAATTATGATTGTTTATTAACTTATAATGACCAAGTGATTTTTACATTTTATCTATTGATCACAGGCAAATATACAATCTGAGTTTAAAATGTTCGCCTGGATTTCTCATTAATTGAAAATGCGTTTTTATGAAGAAAGGACCACATGGAGAATAGCATGACATATGCCATATGCCAATGAATATTTGTTTCTGATTGAGGATTGTTATTAAATCCCTTGAAATCAACTAAAATCTATAGAAATCTTTTCAAAAGCTCTTTATTCGTGTGGAAATATTTAATGTATAATAGTCTATCTTCAAAAGTCAAGGTATTACATCACATCCTTCTAATCCTCAGTACAATAACATAATATTGATCACATTCATATTTTGTTATACAAAAGTATAATTCGGAGTTTCAGTGGTGATTGAAAACAGAAGTAAGACAACAACACAGATGGTGACGCAAGCTTCCTATCAAATGCAAATATCCCAGAAGGACAAAGTTGACGCCTTAAATATTAAAGATTACGACTATAGTTTAGATTCTCTAACCAAATGAAGTACTAGAATTTATATCAGCTACATTTTTAGTCAAATTTCTAATTAATAGATGAACTAGTTTGTCCACTACTCAGAAATGATGAATATCGCGTGTACGCTGCTCTTATGCTTGGCCGTTATCTTGAATTCTACTGGTGAATATAATATTATAATATATCAATTATATCAGTTAATGTCCTTGTAAGTTTTAGTGAAATCAGAAGTTTTTATATA
>JAAAKG020149637.1:0-10017 GCA_010014905.2 Druon quercuslanigerum
ACATTTATGCCACCCTAACTAATAATTCTATCCCCACTCCGCGCCACTTGCCGTATCTAGGTGTATAATATCTTTGAGTCAATGCTATTGCAGTTACTAATTTATTTCTTTTTATTAAAAGTGAAGAGAAAACTTTAATCGTAATATAAATAAGTGCGAAATCTGTTTTACGTTATAAAAAGTAAATATTATGTAATTATTATTTTTTTTAAATGTAAAGTATTTACATTTTTATGTATGTTTCATTGTAGTTTTGCTGTTAAAAAAATGTTGACATGTACACTTATATAGTATTATTTGAAATAAACAATTAGTTTACTTATTATGGATAATTTTAGAGGATGAAAACACAATGAAACATACATACAACTCTAAACGTATTAAATTTCTAAAATAATATAATTACTGCTTTTTTAACGCAGAAGAGCGAACACCGCATAGTTTCCAATTCCACAAGAGAGAACGTAATTTCAATATAATTAATTCCTTCTAATTTTACTGGTAGGCATAACGCACAGAGATGTTTTGTATTCCACAAAAGTGGTCATATTTTAAGTTTATTTAATTCCTTCTGATCAGTTCAAAAAATATGTGTAATAAAATGTTTCAATTCCTTCATGTGGAATATCAGTTTTGAAATGTTAATTCTAATCAATTCAAGTCTACCCCTCTAGAGTTAAAATTATTTTAATTCACACATTTGAATAGATTGTATCGGTAATGCATTATCCTCTATTTTAGCTGGTGTTAATGCATTTGTAGGGCTTATATATAATTATTAAAATATAAATTAATATAATAAATAATAATAATAAATTAAATAAATATAATAATAAATAAATATAAATAATAAATCAGCAAGAAGATCGAGGCAGTTCGTCGAGGGCAGACAGCCGGTTCAACCGGGGTGTCTGCACTCGACGGGCTGACTGGTCTCTCTACCAACTGGCGCACCTATGGTAAAGCGACCGAGACCGACTATCAACGAGCTCCTGGCGAATCCCACCGACCTAGAGGCCGAGGTGAATCGTGAGCGCATGGAGCAACTGTGGTCACGATTCGCTAGGCAGAGGATGACGGCAGCCATGGCAACCTGTCGGACGTCATCCCTTCGAGGCAACACCCAGGCATCTCCTGCAGGAACTCTCGACACCAGGTTCACTCGACGTGCGACTAACTGGCGCATCTATGGCCGCACATCAGGCCAAGGGGTTCGATGGCCAATGGCTATCCTAACTCGGACCATCCTGAGCCCCTGTATCCGCTTCGTGGATCCCACTCGGCACACGACCAACTGCCGCACCTATGGCCGTATGTCGAGGATGGGGTATGTCGACTCACCCTCAGCTTACCCTGGGTTCCCTCTTCGCCGTCTAAACTCCTACCCCCAGGAGACCGACCTGACCGACCTAACAGACCTGACCAGCATTCCGACCAGCACGACTACCCGTCACGGGCGCCTCAACACCGTCAGGCGTCCCGTGAGCCGTTGTTCGCGTCACCCTCTGCCACCTAAAGACTGACCTGACCGACCCAACCGACCTGACAAGCGCTCCAACCAGCACGACTGCCTATCACGGGCGCCGGAACACCGTCAAGCGTCCCGTAAATCGTTGTCAACGTCAAACGCAGACCACCGATACGCAAACCAGTACGGCCGACCGTTCACCGTTGTCTTTTGTATTATAGGGAGCGAAGAAAATTCACCAGCACGCTTGCTTGCCTTTATAGCTTGTTTCTCGCTCCGCTGCAACATCCGCTAACACCTGCTTGTATGATGGCATTCACATGTATTGTAGCAATATTACTTCTACAAGGAAATACTGTACGTAAAACTATCGGTATGCCAGTTTTTTTATTTTCTCATTCAGACTCCAGTATAAAAACCTGATCTAAAGATTCTCAATACTTACGAGAAGTAGGTATTTTTATTTAGGATAAAGCTCCAATGGCCCTAAGGTATGCTTTAGAATAAGTAGATCTAAAATTACGTGTTTTCATGAATGTCGATTCACCATTTGGTGGAAAAATTATACATCTTGGCGGTGATATAAGGCAATTCCTGCCTGTAAAAACGTATGCAACGCGCAGTGAATTTGTAAAGTTTCGATTAAATTCAGTTCACTTTGGATACATTTTTCTGTATTTTCACTGACAGAAAATATGCTTACTTTACAACAGTCAGTAGAATTCGTAAAGTCCCTGTAAAAAGGAGAGCATTCAAGTGGATTATATGGCACTGAAAAAAGTGTGCAGTCTAATGCCTACAAATCTAAACAAATTCCGCTTTTGTTCGAATGGTCATTTAACAGCATTCGAATGCATTTATTGTATTCAATATATTCGGTCGGAAGAGCGCTAATTGGCATTCGACTTATTTCTTAATTCAACGGTATTGAAGGGCATTGGTTCCATTCTATACCACCGTTCACTGAAGGCATTACATGTCACAGTCTTTCAACTGCATTCAATGGCATTAAAATCACGGCATTAAAAAGAAGCCACAATAACGTCATATTTTTTGTGTGGATTCAAAATTATTTGAACGAAAACTTTTGAATATCAAGAAGCGCATTCGGATAAAAACGGAATTTGTTTACAGACATTGAAATATACCATTTTTTTAATGCCATATAATCTACTTTAATGCTCTCCTTTTTATAGGGGTATTTATTATCTATTGGATATAGAGCCTTATTAAGGATCGGAGATTTAGATACCTAGCAAAGACAGCTATATTATCAACACGAAATGTTGATGTTGAAGAAATAAATTACATAGTCGAGCTATTGAAAAAACCAACACAACGAATTTATAAAAGGGTCGATAGTGCTGAATATTGTTATAATGGAGATATAAATTATGCGTTACTCCTAGAATACTTGAACACGTTGAATCCACCGACCCTTCTTTCTCATGAATTCCGATTAAGAAACAATTGTATTCTTATTCTGATTCATACCCTAGCTGACCCAGTGAACGGAAAGGATACAGAGTATCCACCTAGTATCCACATTGTATCCCTTCCGTATCATGCAATAAAAACTGAAAAAAGGGAGATCAGCTTTTAATTTGGCGAAAATCGGATTCTACTTTTAAATTTCCATTAGAAAGTCACGGAGTAATCGCTATTGTTTCTTTTTCAACGGTAAAAAGTTAAAAAAAAATACAAGAGCTATAACGCCTGTTGTCTATTACACTTCAAACGCATCATATGTAAATAGCAGTCAATAGGCGTTATAGGTCTTTTTTTTACTTATTACCGTTGCAAAAAAAATGATAGCGACTATTCCGTGACATTCTAATTGGAATTTTAACGTAAAATCCGAATTTCACCAATTTAAAAGGTGATCTTGCTGTTTTTTTGTTTTTTTTTTAGTTTTTGTTGCATGATGCGGAAGGGATACCATGTGGATACTATAAGGATACTCTGTCGAGAATCCTTTCCGTTTACTCGTCCGCTGGGATAATCTTTTTATTAACGAAGATGTATGTAATGATACACTTATGCAAATAATCCAACTTGCAAATAATCTTCTATGATATCGCATTTTAACAGCTGATAATGCAGGGGATATTGTATTTCTACCTCGTATCACATTGAATTTTAAGTGGGATGATGGTCGTGGGGGCTAATGTGTAGATTATGGACCCACTCTGTCGGCTTGCGGGTTCTATTCCCGCCTCGCACTCTGGAAGAGCCTCGGTGGGCCATGCGATAAACACTAGCCTAGCAAAGGAGTTGTTATGCCCCGGAGAGTCGTGGGACTGGTACATCTAGAGAAACAGGTTCTCTAAGTACTTAAAGCTGATGTTTTTGGTGGTTCAGAACCCACCTTAAACTGCAGGTCCCCCTCCCACCACAAAATAAGTGTGTGGGGTGTGTGTAAAGGAATAGGGAATCTGAACCCTTAGTGGACACATTAGAATCTTTCATCCCACATTATATTTGTTATTATTTTAGTGGATTAATGAGACACTAACTTCAATAAACATGTTTATTAAAACTTCTATTGGAACAAGCGAAGCGCCGTGCAAAGCAAATCTCTGAATTGAGTAAAGTATCGAATAATAAATTTAGTAACGTGATCAAAAGTAAATCGATATTTGAATATGGCGTACAATGGCACATAATATTACACCCTTGGTGTCACCTAAAATACGATAGTTATAACACCCGGCCCCCATCAACGTGGGGTTACATATTCTAATTTTTTTACGCCAAGTCCTGTTACACATTTTTCATATCCCATCTTTGGTAAATCTTTGGTTAGGAGATGAGCTAGAATTTTA
Source organism: Druon quercuslanigerum (assembly GCA_010014905.2). NCBI lineage: Eukaryota > Metazoa > Arthropoda > Insecta > Hymenoptera > Cynipidae > Druon > Druon quercuslanigerum. Next base: position 4,294 of record JAAAKG020149637.1, read on the forward strand.
TCACCTGGTATATACTTAACGTCTATTTCATCATTCACAAACACTTCTCACATAATTATACTTAATGTCAATATGCTTTGTTCGCGAATGATGCACAGGATTTTGCATCAAATTTTGCGCATTTTGATTATCACAGTAGGTAATGGTGCATATTTAAGAAAGTTGCAAAAGTATACTGCTTCTTTAGTAGCCTCTGCTAAAGCAATGTATTCCGCCTCGGTGCTGGACAATGCAACGGTTTGTTGCTTTCTTCATTCCCATGTGACGACTGCTCCACCAAGTTTAAAAGAAAATCCTGTGTACGAAGATCGATCATCGATGTTGGATCTCCAGTCCGCGTCAACAAAGCCTATTAAACAGTTTCCGGTTTTCTGGTATACCAAACCGTGACCTTTTGTACCTTCAAGGTATCTTAATATCCTCTTAGCTATTTGCCAATGTTCCTTCCATGGATTCGTATCAAATTGGCTTGAAACATTGATTGCATGGGTGATATCCGGGCGAGTAGCTACAGTCAAGTACATTAGCGTTCCAATAAGGGATTGGTACGGGATCTTTCTCATCTCCTCAGCCTCTTCTTGTGTGGCCGGTGCCATCTGCTTTGTAAGTTTTATATTGCAATCAAGAGGTGTTGACACTGGCTTGCACTCTCTCATGTATACTCGATGTATTTTAGTTGCGACATTTTAACTGATTTATTAATTCGATCCTTCCTAAACTCAGTGCCAAGCCAGTAATGCAGCAGGCCCAAGTCTTTAATCTTGAATTTTCGTGCTGAATCTTCTTTTATTTTGATTAATTCTTCCTTCTTGTTTGTAGTTACAATTAAATCATCAACATAAACAAGAATAATTAGGATGATTTCTTCCGTTTTCTTGATGTACACAGACATGTCTTCGTTTAAATGTTTTAATCCCAATTCTCTGAAAAGTTGATCCAGTTTCTTGTACCACTGCCTGCCTGCTTATTTCAGACCGTACGAGAATCTTTTTAGTATACAAAATAAATCTTCTTCTCCTATTTTCACGTATTCTTCTGTCTGGTCCATAAAAATTTCCTCCTCAAGTTCTCCATTGATGTAGATCATCACCACGTGGAGTTGATAAAGAGTTAAACTTAACTCTGCTGAAAGAGTAATCAGGATACTAATTTAACCAAGTCTTGCTACAGGTGAAAATATTTCTTGAAAGTCTGTACCTGGTTGCTGGGAGCATCCTTTCGCCACCAGTCTTGCTTTTCTGCGTTCAATAATGCCATCAGCTTTGTACTTAGTTTTAAGGATCCATTGACAGTCAATTACTTTCCGTCTTACAGGTGGCTTGACCAAGATCCAAGCTTTGCTGTTATTGAGCGCATCAAATTCTACCTGCATAGCTTTCTGCCATTCACGTTAGTATGGTGCTGACATCGCTTCTTCAAGAGTTGTATCTGCTGGTTGATTACTTACCAGTTGTGTCTCGTTTCGCTCTGTCACTGGAACCATGCTGTACCCCGTTTTTGGTCTGCCCTTCTAACCAGTTTTCACTTTTCTAAGACGTCCTTGTCCCTTTTTCGACGGCGTTATTTGAATTTCGGGATTAATCTGTTAAATATTATTAATTCCCTGGTCTTGATTTGCATTAGAATGTTCTTTTTCAGTTAGGTATTTTTCTCCGATGTCTTCTTCATCTTTAGATTATTCTGGTTCATCAGGTTGAGCTTCCACATGATTTTGCTCTACAGCTGGGATTTCCACATTGATCATTTGTTCAATATCGTCGTTATTCTCAGTTTCGAAATAAATTATAAAATTCTTAAATTCTTCTTTTGGTTTCTTGGGTTCTCCAAACTTTTTAATGGTGACGGCATCTCGGCTTTCCAAAATTTTCATTGTTTCAGGATGCCACAGGCGATAAGCCTTAGAGTCAGGAACATTTCCAACAAAGATGCATTTTCTCGAATGTGGATCAAATTTTCCTTTGTCCTTCGTGTTGATATGAGCGTAAGCTTTGCACCCAAAAGGTTTGAGATGACCTATGTTTGAGTTTCTTCCTAGCCCTATTCATCCGCTCCACTATGCCATTCTGTTGAGGCGTGTACTCAACCGTAGGCTCTCTTTTTATTCCAGCTTTATCTAAAGCACCAGTAAAATCTTGGCTGCAATACTCAAGTCCATTGTCAGTGCGTAAAACCATAACTTTTCTCTCGTGCTTAGTTTCAACATAAGCTTTAAATTTGAGAAACTCGGTTTTTACGTCTCTTGTATTCTTGAGGAAACAAACCTCTACCCATCGTGACTTCTCATCAATGAAGGTCACGAAGTACTTTGCCCCTCCAATCGACTGGATCCGCATTGGGCCACAGACATCGGAATGAATCCGTTCAAACAATGTTCACACCTGTTTTCTGAAAACTTAGGAAAAGGCGTACATACCTGTTTACAAACAATACAAGTTTCTCATTCCAATGATCGCCCACCAAATTTTGGTGGGCGTCCATAAATCATTTCCTTCGAAATTTCTTTTTTAAAATCGGCTTGGTTTAGGTGACCAAGTCGTTGATGCCAATCCTCCAAAGTCTCTTGATTTTCACTCACAGCATCAGGCTCTGTTGTTGCTTCTAAATAATACAAATTACCTTTTCTCCTTGATTATTAAAAATTTCAGCGGAAGTTTGATCAAAAATCACCTTGTGGATGCTGTCAACTGTCTTTGCAATATATAAAAGATTAGTTCGTAAATCAGGCACACAAAGAGTATTTTCTAAAGGTAGCTTCTTATTACCCTCAGGATTTGACACTTCTATGGGAACAGTACCCTTACCTTGTATTTCTGCAGTCTCATCTGTTCTTAGGCGAACCTTCTGATTTGACACAGGAGTAATGTCAGAGAACTTACCCTTGTCACAGCACATGTGAGACGTTGCTCCACTGTCAATATACCATTCTGAAGTTTTGACAGTTTCCACACTAAAAGCGGCAGCAATCGATGCTTCTTCTGTAATTCGAAGTTTTTCTGAATTCTCCAGTTCCAAACTTTTGCCTTAGTTCAGATTTAATTCAGAAGAAATAATAATACCTATGAGGAGGGCTTCTTCTTCGACGAAAGATGAGCCTTCATTTTTCTTCTCAGCAGCTTCAGCTTTTCTCTTCTAACAGTCAGCAGCCTTGTGACTTTTGTACTTGCAACAGTTGTACTTGAAGGTCTTCTTGTTATACTTGGATCCGACATTTGAAGAATCATCAGTTTTCAAACCGATCTTTCGATGAGCAGAATTTTCCTGCATTCGGCCTTTTGATTTGACGAGCAATGCATCTTGTGAATTTTCACTATCGCCATTCTTACCATTTCTGGCCTCGAACTTTTCTATCAATTTAATTTTCAAAGCTTCAGGTGTCGGAAGGATCTCTAGCTTCAATCGCACATCTGAAATTTTCATAGCTATTTGAAATGATACATAGCAGTAAAATAGCTAATAGGTCTTCGGATACTTCAACATCCATTTCTTTCAGCCTGTCGATTGTGTTGAAAAATGTATTTAAGTCTTCGGTCATGTTTTCAGTTTCGCCCATTTTGGCAAATAACAATTGTTTTAAAAGCTTTTTTTATTTTGTTTATTTTTTTTATTTATTAATAAAAGGATATCAGCACACGCTTTTTGATCAGCCTTTTGCCAGGCCTTAATTTGTGCATTAGTGGCCTAAACATAACCCCATCGGTCATTTCTCATTAGAACAGCTTCCATCTGAAGCTTCCAGGTATCAAAGTAATCTTTCCTTAATTTATCTATCAGCATACCTGTTCCCGACATGTTTCTCGATACGGTGCTGTTTGTTCGTAATTGTCTAGCCACGTGCCCGGCTTCTCTTTAAAGTTAGCTTGCACTGGTAGAAAAGAAACCACGTGATACTGCACTTAGTTTTCGTGAATCATATTATGCCAAAGCACTTTTTAGTGCATGTTTACCAAAACTTCTATTGAAACAATGGAAGTGCCGTACAAAGCAAAAACTCTGAATTGATTAAACTATAGAATAGTAAATTTAGTCACATGATCAAAAGTAATTCGATATTTGGATATGGCGTACAATGGCGCGTAAAATAATAAACCCGCGGTGTTACGTAAAATACGAGAGTTACAATAGTATTTCGAAGAAATTTACCCATTTACTTTTAAACTTCGACAAATTCCAATCTTTTAGTTGATTATAAGAGAAACATCTTATTTCAACTCAATCTTGCTACTAAATTTACTTTATTTATCAAGATATAATTGATCTTTTACTCATTACAGAATAAATACAGAGATTTCTAGGCATTTTCTGTAGACTATACGAATTATATTGTAGATTGAAATGAGCAGATTTTAATACTGTGAATAAATCTATACGTGTTTTATTTTGTCTCCGCTAATATGGAATGTTTTTTTCCTAATAATAGTTAATAATAGAACGTAAATTATTTGCTCAAATCTTTGATGTTAGCTCAGTTTCGGAATGAAAATGAGCCATGGCCATATGACGGATTTATCAAGAGTTTCACTACTCGGGTTTCTCAGTATACACCAAATTATACTAAAGATGCACTAGATAGACACACTAAAGATTTCAAAATGTTTCAAGGATTGTGAAATATTTAAAATGATCTTGAGCATTTTACAAAGGCGTGTCTACAAGATTTCAAACATCACATTACAATCTCACAAAGCTTTTAAAGGTTTAAAGGATTTCAAAGATTTCAAAAAGGTTTTAAAGAGTTTTTTAAATTAAAAAATAACAGTTTACCATATTTCAAAGTTTTTAAAACATTTGGAAAATTTTTAAAAGGTTTCAAAACATCCTAGAAGATTTAAAAAGATTTTACTAATTGTAGATTGTAAATAATTCAATGATTTCAATCAGTAAAAAAGATTTACATCCTTATAAAATCCTTATAAAATGTTATGTGATATTTGAAATCTGGTAGAGTCTATCTAGTTTGTCTTTAGTGTAATCTGGTGTATACTCAAAAACCCGAGTGGTGAAACTCTTGATAAACCCGTTATATGGTCATGGCTCATTCTAATTCTGAAACTGAGCTAATATCGAAGATTTAAACAAAAACTTTGACATTCTATAATTAACTATTATTAATATAATAAAATTCTATATAAGACAAAATAAAAAACGTATAGAATTATTCACACTATTCAAATCTGCTCATTTCAATCTGCAATTTAATTCGTAAAGTCTACAGAAAATGCCTGGAAATCTCTGCATTTATTCTATAATGAGTAAAAGATCAAACAGCAGATTTTATTACGAGTTAATTACTTCCAAAATTCAGATATTGACTTAAATTAATTAATTAAGTTCGGAGTACAACGATTTTGACACTTGTCAAACGACAAATATCCATCATGTACCGTTACATTAGTGCACGTCCCAACTGTATTTGTGAATACTTTTTAATGTTTCATTACACTTTTTTTAAATTTATAACTAATTATTTATTTGAAATGCGCGTTGAACCCTGGGGAACATAACCTTCTTTCATAATTAGGTTATATGTCTTTGCGCACTTCTTCTGAGTCTCGGACCCTTTGACCAATCAGCGCAAGATTGAACGCGGGAGATTTGGAAACCGAATTAAAGTCGCCTATGTAATACTTTTTTGCATTACGCATATCCACAACGGGTTGCATTGTATGCTAAAGTTATAATCATGATATTCTTTATGACTACAAAGTAATCGAGCTTGCTATATAT
>JAAAKG020149638.1:0-10017 GCA_010014905.2 Druon quercuslanigerum
CCATTCGTTGTTTACTTTCAAGAAAATAGGGAATTAAAACACGAAAGTTATATGATCATTTCTGAATGCCTCAATCAAGATTGCAATTGCTGTCAATTTGTATATCAAGAAATTAATTAAAGAATTAATGAAACGACACGCAGTAACAGAACTAATTTATTTTACCGACGGAGCTGCATCGGAATATTATAAAAATAAGTATAACTTTATTAATCTTGCCTACCATGAACAAGATTTTGGAGTGAAAGCTAGATGGAATTTCTTCGCCACGTCCCATGGACGTGGTCTTCAACGACCACTCGACAGTCAAATCACGACTCCTCAATTGCTTCATGAATGGGCCAAAGATGCACTTCCCAAAATAAAATCTATTTATTGCACTACAACAGATTATGAAGAGAACGTGCAGTTTTTGGAACGTCGGTTTTTGCAAGCTCAGACAGTTAATGGCATGAGAGGGTTCCATTCTTTCGAACCCTCAAATGAAACTGAAATAAGGTGCAAAATTTACTCCGCTACACCTAAATATGAATCCAAAATATTTAATATTCAACAGGGAAGGAAAGTTTGACGCGGTCGACCACGACGCTTAGCCGAGGCGGGAGAGTAAACGTGCACGTTTCGGTTTAAAAGTGCATAACTCGGCAACCAGAAGAGGCTACAAGCTTTTTTTTAAATGAAAGGTAAAATCATAACGAATAATTTAAATGAGAAATTTTTTTAAAAAAATACGAGCTCAAAACGAAAAATCAAAGTCAAAATTTTTTAAACATTTTTTGTATGAAATTTTGACTGTTTTTCTTAATTTTTATAGAAAAAAGTACTGAATTTTACAGAACACCTATAAATTTAATGAAAATCGGTTCAAAAATTTCTAAGGTGGAATATTTTCAAAAAAATTCATCAAAAAAGTTCAAAGTGACGTAATTTCTACAATTTTAAAATTTTCTCAAAAATATTTTACCACAATGTCTAACCTATCTAACACTATTATTTCCCTCAGTTTAAGGAAAATCGCTAATCTGGTTAACAACTCTGATATTCCTGACCTGGAACCTCTCCATAGTAACCGTTTACACCATTTTTTGCTAACCAGTGACAGAGATTTGGGCATCGATGTTGGGGATGTCGCTCATTGCTTTCGCGCACAGTGTGTAATCAGCCATTTTCGATGTTTGTAAAAAGTGGGGCAAAAGAGAGTTTTGCATGGGTGTGTAAAGAAAAATGATCTTTCGATCAAATCACTCTTCGGATAATTCGCAATTTTGACGATGAACATACGAAATTAAATAAATGTATATTTCAAATCCCATTCTCGCAAACTCTTTTGAATAAAAAAAGCATAAATTTCAGTCAGATCTTTCATATTTAACTTTTAGTTTTTCTTTATTTTCAGGCTTTGACTGTATAATAAAAATTCAAGTAGACGCTGAAATTTAGAAACATTAGAAAATGTGGGAGCAAATGACAGAATACTTGAAAGACCCACACTTAGTTGCAAGAATACAAAATTTTTTTGGAGTCGAAATACATCGCAATGGAAATTTGGAAGACGAAAAGAAAAAAGTAGAGAGAGAAGAATCTGATCTCGGTGAGAAAACAGTGAATGAAAAAAAGAATGGCGTCAATATCGCAAACATTTATGTAAATAGATATCTTGCAAATGAACCAAGTTCTAGTGACGAAGAATTGTCAGGGCAAGACATTTTACATGAGCGGAAGGATTATGATTCCAGCAGTGGAGAAATCACGGCTACATCCGATTCCGAGTCACACAAATTTACAGTCAAAAATCACTTTTGGTATTACTTGTTCATCTTTGGCACTGAACTAGGAGATGAAATTTTTTACTGTTCTTTTATACCATTTTGGTTTTGGAACATAGATGGTGCAGTTGGACGTAGAGTGGTTCTTGTCTGGGCCATGGTTATGACAATTGGTAAGATAAATATTGTTAATATTACTAAATACTGTTAGAGCTTTAAAAATTGCAATAATATTTATAACAGAAGCTCAACTTTTACATTTTTACGCCAAAGCGGTTGTTCATATTTTACCTGCCAAGACCATCAGCAATTCAATCAATTGTTTAATTTACTTAAGTAAAGTATTTCTTCGTAAAAGATGGCTATTTTACTATAGGATGTTTCAGAAGAACCATAGAAGTGCCATGAAAAATATTGTTATTTTTTAGCATTAATTAACATTAAATATATTATTGAAGCACCAGAAACATGCTACAAGATAAATAGAAGACTCAAAAGTGAAAAATTAGAATTTTTTCAATTGTTGAGAACTTTCAACAAAAGTATCTTGTTATTAAATATTTGAAAAACTAATAACGCAATAACTAGTAGATGATTTTTGAAGAAAATATATATTTTTCAATTCTTAAAATAATTTAAACAAAATAAAATTAGATTAAAAATGTAATACGTGAAAACTAATATCGCCTTTCAATTCAGCTAAAAGTTTTACGTGAAGTGTATGTGTTTCACCATATTTTTAATGAACTCAATAGGTGACGTAGTATATACAGGGTGTCGCAGAAATAAGTGTCCGGACATGGCTGTATAAAAAAAGGTTCCTCCTAAGCCCCAAAACTTTGCTGAAATGGAGCTTAATCTGATTCAAAGCGAAGGCTAAAACCGAAGGCGGATCAAAAGACCAAAAGATGCTTGTATCAAATGAAGAAGATTGGATAAGCAAGTCAGAATGCGTTTCGTGTTCAGTGTGTAATTGACTACATAACATCTGGTAGGTCTTTCATGGAAAGGGTTCGAAAGTTCGCCCAAGAGCATAATGTTGACAAAATACGGATGTTATCTGGCAGGAGAATACAGAAGAGGTAGAGATGGGCCCGGCAGAATCAACTGTATCTCGCTGGTCCATCACACCTCTTCAGCGATCTCCTAGTTTCCATGAAAAATCGAACTAAGCCCAAGGAGGTAGTTACTTTTTGGAGGGATATATACAAAATCATCCTCTTCAAGGAGTTCGACAAGGAGAACTTTTCCGCTGCAGAACCAGGTGGTATCAAGAACTTCTAGTGGGAAAAGTTGACTTAAACACACTAAAATCGGTTCCGCATATTCACCACATATTTAAAGTCGAAGATGTCAATTCCGGAGTGGCAGGTGTTTCTACCAGAAAAGGCGACTTGTCCACCCCAATAATAATTACTTACTAATCACTTGTCCTAAATAACAGGATTGTTCGAAAAATTGAACATGTGCGGAGAGAGATGCACAAACAACGTGGCTCTACAAAAGGTGTAGCAGGCTCCTGGGAGAACCTGCTACCTGACAGGTGCGCCGGCAAAGACCCAGCTGCCCATCAGCGCGTCCTGCCATTCGCCTTGGTTGACTACTGAAGAGCTGTTGATTCAACCTCGCAAAGACTCCTCATCTATCTGTTAGAAAGCTTAAAGGTTCATCCATACATAGTGAGATGCATAGAGAGATTGATTCCGCTTTAGAAAACAAAATTTACTATCTCATCTGGAAATTATCGTGTGACAAAGAAAGACGGTGAGTAGGCGACCGAAACTCTTGACTTGAATTTTAACATCAGAAGTGAGGAAAGTGCAGTACTACATCTAGATGCCTCACTTGTGAGAGCCGAAGTAAAGAAAGCAGAGTTTAAACAATTCGGCCAACAGCTAATCGACAAGAAAATGCATGGAACATTTCACAGAAACGTAGAATGCCAGTCCTTGTCGAAGGAGCAAACTTTTGCTTTTTCAGATCATTAGGATCATTAGGGGTTTCATTTTCGCATACCAGGATGGTGTCGCGCCCATGTTTAGTATACCGTGATTGAATTTTCGCTGAGAAGTTCGCAGCGATATGTGCAGAACGTGTCATGCACACGCTGAGCATCTAGTACACATACAGGGTATGTATGTGTATGTTGTTGTTTATTTAAATAATCATTTATTTTATTTCGAGGAGATTTGTTCCAATTATTTTTTGACAATGATAGCGCGCAAATGGGCACCTTGGCCTTGACGGCCAAATGGTTTTTTTTCGGCATTTTCGATCGCGTTGGCCAATTTTCCGACCGATATGACGGCAATTTTTCGTCGTATATTGGATTTAAATTGAGCTAGAGTCCAAGGCTTTGTTGGCGTACATCTTGGATTTCAAATAACCCCACAAATAAAAGTCTGATGAATTTAAATCGGGTGATCTGGGTGGCCAGTCACAATCGCCATTTTTCGATATGATGTCATATGATGGAAAACGCCGACAAAAGCACATTTGGCCATCAAGGCCAAAGTTGCCCATTTGCGCAATATCATTTTCAAAAAGTAGTTGGAAAAAATCTCCTTGAACTAAAATAAATGATTATTTAAATGAACAACAAAGCGATTGTTTTTCAAATGTTTTTTTTTCTTCAGAAAGTAATGCTTCCACTTTAAATAGCCAATCCTGTTCTATTCGGTTGTCCCACTCAAGAGGGAACGACGCATCTCTACAGACATAATGCGACCCTAAGTGTGCGTTATTGCCATCTTCGTCACTCTTACGGCGCTCGACGCGACTTTGCCCTTTATGGATTCTGCCCTAATATTTAGGGCTTCCTCTGAGAACAAATTTTAGGACGTGTTCTCGAGATCCGCTTAACAAATGGTGTTGTAATACGCAATATTTAGTTTGCTCTGGAAATAGTCTCGCAACTGTATTACTTGTGATTTAGACAGTTTCTTGACATATACAACGCCCCTACACCCTCTATGTCGTGGTAGAACTACCCTTTCAATCGCTGAATTGTTGTGGTAAACTCGGTGTTTCGTCTTTTTTACGTGGACGGTTCTATTTAACCTTTCAAGGTTAGTGTTGGACCATTTGAATTATTATGATATAAAAAATGAGGCAGCCCATTTTTTTCTCAGGCCTAATATGTCGAAGGTATTTTTTTTGTTAGATTTCAATTTTTTTAATAGTCTGCAGGGGGATGTCCCGGCATATATCATTAGCCATGGACACATTTTTGTAATGCAATCAAGTAATATATTGAAAGCAGTGTGCCTAATTTGATATATTGAGCAAAGCCTCGTTTTTACCCCGTCATCCACTGACTAGATTGCAGCCAAATCCTTGATGGAGGGGCCTGCAGCCTAAAATGGGATCCGAACCACCAGAACCTCGGCAAAAGTAAATAGAAAAATTTCCAGGTGCACCGGATCATGGTTTGAACCCTAGATATCTAACATAAAGTCTGAGTGCCTGGTGGCTTGAGCCACCGAGAGAGGGAAAGTGCATAAGGTGGTATAAGGGGGTGGGTGTAGTTTCTTAGATTAATTTAGAATATCCGTGTTGCTTATTTAAACAACACGTACGTTCTACAACACTGATCCAACCCAGGTCAGCTCTTGTGATTCTATGGCTTTTTATATCTTTTCGACTTGGGTCTCATTCACTAAGAATCCTTTCATTACTGGCTTCGTCCATTAGGGTTTGACCGCAGACCCTGTGCATGAATTTCGTGCCGTCCGCGTTGATTTTGCAAGTACAAGTGCAACCAGAGAGTTAGATATAGCAATCTTAGCTTAAATTGTTATATTTTGACTTCTAGTAATGGCTCCGATACTGCCGATAACCTTCCTACTCTCGTTTATATGCCTGCTAATCTCTCCATCGACCTTTCCGTCAGTAGTAAAAAACTACCAATATACACGAACTTTTCAACTTGGTCTGTCCTCGTCGCTTAAAACTATGTTGCATATTGTTTTTACCCTTTTATTTAAACACCATAACTTTGCTTTGATTCGCGTTAATTTTAGAGCCCATGTTCTTTATCCTAGTATACAGTCTGCTCAAAATTCTTTGCAAGCCTTTGATTGACTCTGCCATAAGAACCTTATCATCTGCAATCGGTAACCCCTGCTCCTTCTCTGCTCCGAGATCCACACCTTCTTTGTCTAAGAGGAACACTCTTGGATACTTGTCCATGAATATAATAAATAGCCAAGAGGACAACGCATCCTTGCCTAACGCATGGCATAATATCGAACTAGTCACTCAGTTGCCCATTTACCATCACACTCGCTTTCCTACCTCCATAAATTATCTTTATTGTTTGTTGGAGCCAATCATTGACTCACTATTCTTTCAGGACTTCACAAACTTACTTCTATCCACCTTATCAAACGCTTTTTGCAGATAAACAAATGAACAGAAAACTTTTTTCTTTATCCTCAATTTTTTTTCTGTGATCAATCTTCAGCTAAATATCTGATCTGCACACGTGCTTCCGTCTTCGTTACCATTTTTTTATCCCTACCTTCACGTAGCACCCTTTCCGTACTTTCCGTACACTCCTTTCACCATCAACTTGGCTGTTGTACGCTATGATAAATAATCTTCTGATCCCAGTTATCATTATTAACTACAACAATCTGGAAGATACAAATACCTGCTTTTTGACATGGTGTCATGCTCTATTATTCATTATTAGACCAACCCCTTGAATACCATTTGATTATCTATCTACTCCTGATCATATTTCGAGTCCTTTCTTTAACTCATAATTTTTTTCTCCCTAATGTCGCATCCCTTGTTCTTTCTTCCAGGTACACATAAAGTATATAGCTTTCTTGCGTGCATTTTTCTCTTAATTATCTTTCTTTAAGATAATTCACATCCCTAGAGATCCAAACACCCAGTCTCCATTCATCGCCTGAAACTTTATCTTTACCTTTTCTGTATACATTCTTTTGTCAACCAAAGTTGTAATCTATTCCAAGGCTACTCTATTTTTTGTATTACTTATGGTTTAAATTATACGCCCTTATGCCAACTTAATGCGAGAAATGTATCCTGCGAGTGAATATCATGTTAAAATAATTAGCCATGGTTCATTTGTCTTGTGTAATAAGAAGGGTGCTAGTATTTATCAGATAAACATTGAAAAATAAAAAATTTCTAAACTATTATATATTTCCATTTAGTTTTATTTTCTCAAGCGAAGGTGACCATGGAAAACATGAAAATTGTTAGCTTTAAATCTAAAATTCAGTCTGTGTAAAATATTAGTATTTAATAAATTCTATACAAAATAATTAAAGGGGAAAAAAGAGAAAACAATTACCCTAGTTGGTGTTGACCCCCCCCCCCCCCATCACTTGGAAAGGGTTGGTTATCGTGGTCTACAAATTTGTCGATTAAGTATTGTTGGTTAGGTAAACATATTCCGAGAATCTCAAGAAAATCTAAGAGCTTGCCTTTCAAAGTTGTGGTAGTTGAGAACTAATGCCCAATATGTTCTAATCGGCACATAGATAAGAGAGGTATTCTGCTAGAAGACACACTTGATGGTCTGATGTATGCCAATCGTCCCTATCTCTTGCAAGGCCAAGAAATGCAAACATTTTTAAAAGAATTTCGTAAAGAAGCAGCTTATAGGCTGGTGCTCAGCTTAGGTATGCAGATGGAAATAATTTGACAGAAGATGAATTCAAAGTGATTTATCCTGTATCCAAAGCACAGTATAATGATCTTTTCGCCTACTGTTATCATATTGAGTTGCAAAGTACAAGTAGAAAGTTCAGAAATCTTCTGTGTTCTATTTGTAAATTGCGGTAAGACCTTAGCGATGAATTATTGTATGTGATAGTTTAATATCCTAGAAGCCAACCCTGTGGGCGCAAAACTATGAAAATCCCAAGAGCGTCTGTGGGACGTTCCTAGGACGTCCTATGTCAGCCCACACGACTTTTTCCAAGACGTCCAGTATCCTAAAGATGACCTAAAGACGTCTTGAAGACATGTACGTTCTCTGGTACATATTTGATTACTGAAAAGAGTTCCTGTTTCTCTGTTTCTCACTGTACATTAGGGTGGTCCATAATAGGGATGCTTTCGAATTTCTTTGCTCCCAGGATCTCAAATGCTTCTAAATTGATTAAAAAAAAATTCCCTGATAGTTTAGGCTTTTAATATTAACTTTAAGGTAGTCCGCGCTCCAACCTAAGTTTCTTCTCAAAATAACATGTGAAAAATTTCGTTTGTTCTTTAGAATTTTATAACTCAGTGACAAATGAATAAAAAAATAATAAATCGCGTCATGTTTATTGTAAATTTAACGCTCTACAATAATGGTCTCTTGTAACTTTACGCTAAATCTATTGGTTTAAGACTTACTCAAGTTCAAAGTTTAATTATAATAAAATCATTAATATTATCAAGTATAATTATTAAATGAATACTTATTTTATAAAATATATTTAATTTTTCTTGGAAAGTTTTAATTTATGATCAAAATAAGCAAATACAGTGTTTGCCATTTTTGTGGCAATATTGACTGAGTCACTCACGCCATCTAGAATAGTATTAGTGTACTCAAACATTTTGATCGTTAGAAACAGCCCCGTGCCACTCACAGGTAAAAGTGGGATGACTCTTGACCGGAGAAAATTAGTACGCGAGCGCCGCGCTGTTTACCTTTAGAGCCGACTTGCTACAAAATGCATAGTGAAAATGAGAAAAGTGATATTTTTGAACAGTTCTACTGTGATTTTTTTTTTGTTTTTTCCAGGAGAATAAATTTAAATAGTTTTAATATCTATTAAGGAAACATAAGTGCGGGACATTTATAAAAATTATTTAAAAAATGTTTAACAATGTAAACATTGTTCATGTTATTCATTTTGCTATAAAATTTAAACAATTTTGTTTGTTTTCTACCAAAAATACCTAATGTACATATTAATGCGGAATTAATTACTTATTTTCTAAGCAAATTCCTCAGAAATTATTTTTATTTCTATTTACTTCATTAACTTATCTGCGAACCTTAAAGAAGTTTGTTAAAAAAAATTAATAATGTTTATAATAATAGCGCAATAAATAATAGTAACAAAATTAAAAGTTTTACAACTCATTTTTTTACATTTTTTTAAATATCCCGCCACCTTAAATTTCTCTAATCTAATTTATTTTCATAGTTGTACAATATTTTGTCATTTATTTTTCTTCATTCGATGCTAAAACTAATTAACCTTATTTTTTCTTCCTGCAAACAATGACGAAAATGATAGTAGAACTACTGAAAACTATCACTTCTGATTTTTACAATGCATTTGGTAGGAAGTCGGCCCTAAAGGTAATCAGCGCCGCCATTTCGGCTGGTGGCCGCCGGTTAATTCTCATCCAACTTTTATCCTACAGGCCTCCCATTAAGTGGCACTGGGCTGCTTAAAAATATTCATAAATCACCTAACCTCTAATTAAAGTAAACAATCTATGTGAACTGTCTAACGAAATATTTATTTATCATGACATCAAGAATAATTTTACATCAAAATATTTATTTAATTGGTGATGTTGACACTCAAATTATCGGTAATAAATTACCATCAAAATTACAAGAGCTAAAATTTTTTTTGATCTTATACGTATTCTTAAATTAAAATTACGTGAAAATGCTGAAATCTGTATAGATGAAGTTAAAGTATTTTGGCAAAAAGCTCAGATACCAACTAAAAGAAAAGATCATTGTGTAGATCAGTTGTTCAAATTATATGAACAATATCAGCTCCTTCAAAAAAGTATAAACAGAGACTCGAATAAAATTAAAGAGGATGAATTTAAATCTTCATTGTTGAATTTATTCGACGACAAGCACAAAAAATAAAGGATGAACTATTACAGCTACGTCGTGAAAAATCGGAGAGAGAAAAAGCTCGATACGGTAAAATTGATTTTAAAATAATTTATAAGGCTTAATTGATTTATTAAAAATAATTGTATCTTAATTTCAATCACAAATTTTTATTTTTATTTCTTTCATGTTTATTGAATAGATGAATTTGTGGAATTCACATCAAGCAGTGAAGTGGAAGCAGTTAATCCGTTGAGTCAAAAAACAATATCGTGTCCGTCTGTTTCAAATATTTCCGATGAACTGGAAATTACTTAGCACCAAGAATATTTTATAAAATAAGTATTTACTTAATAATTATACTTGATAATATTGATAATTTTATTATAAATAAACTTTGAACTCGAATAA
>JAAAKG020149639.1:0-10017 GCA_010014905.2 Druon quercuslanigerum
ACTTTGACTGATATAAGGATATTCCTACATTCCCTCGTTACGTTTCTAGCTATACGATTTAGCTGTCCTACGGAAACGTTTCCCTGCCACAGCCACATTTTTTCCGTGCAGGGTTTTCAAGGGTTCCCTTTCTATTTCCGGTGTCAGTTTTTTGTTATAACCCCTAGATGATTCAATATGGCGGCCAGAATTTAGGGCTTTAAATAAGAACGAAGGATCCCGCTCAAAATACCATGAAAAAAGCGTACAGAAATTTGAAACAAAACTTTGCACATTGATAAAACAAACAAAAAAATATGGAACCCATGTCTTTAGATTTCGGCCGAATCCGCTTCTAAGGGGTAGAAAACACCCCTACTACACTAATAGTACCCACCTGACCTTGGGAACCGTGAGTTTCGTCGCACATTTTTTTTTTGAATAATAAGGTTCCATGTCACAAGTGGGCTAACCCACCTAGCTCCTACTCCACCTCCTCCCCAAAACCCATACCTATTCACTTACCTAGCTAACCATTTATATTCCCATCTACTTACCTACCTATAAACTTACCTAGGAATATACCTTCCTACCCACTCACCTACCAATCTCGTTATCTACTAACTAGCTTGTTAGTTATCTGTTAACGACCCACCTACCTACCTAAACTTTTTTTTACTTAAAGCCTCCTTCCTAAGATGACATTACATTTCGCTTATTTTAAATTCAGCAAATAGTTGGAACAGAAAATGCATCGAAAATCTTTATTTATATCTGATGATTTTCACTCATTTGAGGAACGGTAGTTCTTTTGTACCTCCATAGTGTTTTTTTTAACTGCGTTTTGGAAAACTTACTGTATAATTTAGGCAATAAGACTGGAGGCTGCACAATGCAAGTCTTTCCATGATGGGCTGGGCAATCTAATGTCTTGCCTTAATTAGCTGGAAAAAATTCAGTACTTCCTTGCTTAGCTGAAAAATCACACGTTTATCCTTAGGCCAAAATTTATGAATCATGAGAGTAAAATTTGTTTTTTTAAAGCCCTGTCTTCCATGTTCACTCTTCTGGAAGTTATAATAAAACACTAAGCCAATCGAAAAGAAACCCCCGAAAACCCCGGAGATAAAATTTTCAAGGGACAATGCCATACCATCTTGGCGTTAATGGGTTGATACAATAAATTGAAAAATTTTCTTTTGAGATTAACCCACTTGTAGTGTGGAATTAAATTATTTCACGAAATGTAAACGACTAAACTCGCTACTCCCTGGGTTAGATGGATTAGCTTGCTCATGATTTGGTAGGAGTGATTTCTGGGGGTTAGGTGAATTAGCAGGTATGTGGGTTAGCCCACTTGCGGCATGGAACTTAATTATTCAAAGAAAAATATGCGACTTAACTCACTGCTCCCAGGGTCAGGTGGGTTATCGTACTTGTGGTTTGCGCAGACATAAAAAGACACGGGTTCCCTATTTTCTTTTTTTTTTATCAATGTGCAAAATTTTGTTCCACACGTCTGTACGATTTTTTCTTGGAATTTTGTGCGGGATCCTTTGTTCTATTTCAAAGCCTCAAATTGTGGCCGCCATATTGGATCTTCTAGCGGCTATAACAAAAAACTGATACCGACAATAGAAAGGGCGCGCTTGAAAACTTCTGAGATTATGTTTTAAAGAAAAAATATCGTACTGTCAGCAATAGAGAATGCGATTTTTAAATCTAAACACCTCAGCGTAATTGGGTTAAAACGCCAAAGTAAAGTTTTAAATTACTATATTTTAGTGAAAAATAAAGATATCCTGATAAATTTAAGTAGCTTCAAAATAGGGAGATTAGTACTTTCCAATTCCGTATCAGCTTCTGTGGTAGACACTTCTCTTGTTCAGTTACATAAATTTAAAAACAGCTAAAAAACGCGTTTTTTATACTCTTGAAAAGCTAACGTAAAGGATCAATTCAAAGCCAAATTTCGGATTCAGCGCATGATAATCTTTTGGGACTATTTGATGCGATAAGTTTAAAATTAGAGAAATAATACTCTGCTAAATCTCTTTTTGCATGTGTACTGACGATCTTATCCCACATCCGTTTACCTGTTCTGTTCGGTCCTCTGATTCCTATAAGTCCTCCTTCCTGATTTTTATATGCAACTAATATTACGCCATCTAGATCCACAAGACGGATTAAAAAATCGTTATATAAATAATATCCGGCTTGAGGAACACAATTGTCCGGATAGATAGCTTTTCGCACTTTTGAGCCATTATCTAGCCAAACTTTAATTTCGATCTCACCATAGTAGACAATTCTATGTGGTGGACCGTCATTCGGATATGGGACTCTAAATCTATCATCCCGACTCCTTCTATGCATTTGTCCTCTACGTCCTGCTGTAGGTGACCCTACCCTGTACTCCACTGCATTCAGTTCTGTAAAAAAAAGATAATTTTAATTTTTAAATGAATAAATATCCATCCCTAAATCTCCGGAGCCTTCAATTTTGTTCTGATTTCGAATTTTTTAAAAATGAAAGTTCATTTCATTCTAAAGAAATTGACGGTCCGAACTTTTGACTTCTCCATTTGGTTTGTTGATGGATTTTTTGTTAAAAATAGATATAAGTACTAAATAATTGTAGGCAATTATAACACAATTTGTCCAGTTTATATTTCTATAATTCATAGTTTTCTATTAAAACAAACTAGATACTTTAAAAATTCGTAAAAAGACGCTATCCGAATTTTTAATTTTTAGTTCCAATGAAGCTGTAGAAGATTAGGCGCAGTACTCTAAAACAGAGTGTAATTCAAACAATAAACAATTTGCAAAGATTTCAAACAATTTTAATCATAATTCGATAACAAGTTTGCAGTTTGTTTGAAAACATATTTTATCGTAAAACCTGAACCTGTAAGTAACGAAAAATGCGGACGGCCAAACTCAGGTGACTTTTTAGAATTTTATTTTACGACAAAACAAAGGATATTAATGGAGATACAGAAAAAAAAATTTTCATGCTCTCTAAATCTATGTGATAGGAAGAAACAATCAGAATGCATGAATTCAATTTTATCTTCCGAAGAAGCTTTGGCGTTAACAGAGGAAGCTAATTTGTCTAAAAGTCAGTATCGCATGATCCATATAAAAGCAAAAAAGAGAAATGATGTCATTTACTTAGTATAAAAAAATATAAACAAATGATTAAAAAGAATGATATATACGTTAGATTATAGTACCGGAAAAAAGTGTTACAATCTAATTAAAATCTTTATGAGGTCATGCGATATCTTGGATTTTCTAAGATCGTGATATTTCGCTTCCATTTACGGATACTAGGAAAACAAAGGAAAGATAATCTCGATTTGGTAAATAATAGTATCGTCTGGGTCTAAATGGTACCACTGCCACTTCACTTAGAGGACCCTACAAAATTCTGTATTGTGGAAAAATCCTAATTCCTTATTAGCCAATACTATATGAATTCACAAAAGAAACACCAGCAAAATCCAATTCAGTAATATCACCACTTCAAAAAGAAATTCTAGCAATTCTAGAAAACCTTGATAAACCTAAAACTTTATCATCTATGACTTGATAAAAACTCCTGTACAAACAAGAATCCAACAACGAAATTTGGACCACAACGAAGAAACAAAGATGCTACAATTGTAATCTAAAAAAATCCTTGTTAATAACAAAAATTTCGAACAAAAATAAAAAAGAGGAAAGAAAAATGAGAAGGCAACAAACCACATCCCCTTCCTTCTCTTTTTCCTTCTTTCAAATTTTTTATTCATAAAATTATCGAATCATCAGAAAAGAACTTTGAAAATAAAAAATAAAATTATATCACCAACGCTTCGGCACTCATACAGCACCCTTGTCGAAGCATAAATAAATAAATAAATAAAGCATCGTGGTAATGCTTTTCCTGTAATATAATTGTTTTCATGTTTATTGTTATTATTTTGTTATTTGATAATATTAAAAATAAAAAAGACGACAAAAGGAAAAAGAGCAGGACCGGAATGTGGTTGGTTGCCTTCTCTTTTCTCTTTTCTCTTTTTTATTTTTGTCTCAAATTTTTATTCCTAACAAGGATTTCTATCAGATTACAATTGAAGCAATTTTTGTTTGTTTGTTGTGGTCCAATCTTGGTCATTGTATTCTTGTTTTTTTACTGAAGTTTTTATCAATTTGATGATTGGACATTAAATAGGATTTTTAATTTAGATTTCAATCTCATTTATATTTCTTAAATTTTCTTCTATGACATGCTACATTTTTCAAGCTACACCTAAAGAGAGGAATGACTAAGATACAGTGAAAGGAAAAGTTATAGATATCCAGTCCTATGATCATGGATTGCCAACACTACATTCTAGGATTCACTTCATGAAAAATATTTTGCATATAGCATATCGACTTGATTTTAAGAAATGACGAGTAGATACGGCTGTATATAAAGATTTGCAAAAAAGGCGAAGAATCCAATTTCCAAAAATTTTCATTGGAAAACAAGATTGGTAATAGATTCAGTAAAGAAAGACTCAGGCACATCCAATTATGGAAATACCGCAAGAAGGTTTTTTACAGACACCGAACTAACCGCATAAATTACTGAGATAGAGTTTGCGTTAGTGGACAGATTTGCGAACATTCTGCAAACATTAAGAAGTACAGAGCCAACTGACTTGGAAATATTTGAAGCATATACCATCGAGACCGCACACTTGAACCTTTCTTTTATACCCGTGCTACTACATTCCTGTAATTGTCCATAAGATATTATTGCATGGACCTGATGTTATGAAACATTTCCCCTTACGATTTAGACAGTTAAAGGGTGGCTGTTCAAAGTCTTATAACCGCCCATTTTTCATTAATCGATTTATTTTTTTTCTCGAAATTCTAAGCTGATGCCGTCATTTCGGCGATTAGAGCAAGTCAAAATTCGCAATAGTTTTTTTTTTGACAATTTTTCAAACCCTGCATTTCCCTAACTGACGGCCTATTGGTAATTCAAAGTCGGATAACAACCAGTAGAGCCTTATGTAAATTCCGTATTTTCGCAAACACATTTGGACTTTTAGAGTAGTAGGGTCTACAAAATGTATCTGTATATGTGTGTTAGAATTCTTGGTAGGGCTCCTGCGCATTTAAATTTGGTGTAGTACCTAAGCTAAAAACATTTGGCTCAGTGCTAACCATCTGCGCCCCTGCATTTCTGAAACGGTAAATATCACGTCTTGTCTTTCACGTAGCAAAAAAGTATTTTAATGTTGGGAATCGTTAAACCGTGCCTTTCATTATATTATTACATTCATTCTGAAACATTTTTGTTTTAGAAGCTATGTTCTAGGTCCTATATTTCCGGAGAAAAATACAAATAAAAATATGATACGTATTAAATTAATAAATGTTTATTTACAATCACTAATAATAACAATAACAAACAAATAGTAAAATTATATTGAAGCATTTTCGTTACAGAAGAGCCAAAAATTACATAAAACTTTCGCGAAGCATGTCTCTCTTACTTTCACTTCGTGACGCTAATGGTTGATATACGACTTTGAACTGCCAGACTCCCTCGACTTTTACGTGGCAAAATTTCAAGTAGTCGTATCTTCCTCAAGTTTAATCGACTTTGTTTTAAACTTGAAGAAGCGACGTATTACTTTGTAGAGAACAAACTTTCGTGAGTTTTTAAAAAAATATTAAAATCAAAAACAATTCGAGCGTTTTCCCGCTCTTCCGTAAAGATTGGAAATGGCGGTCATAAGACTTAAAATATCAACCTTTAGTTTTCCAAAGAAGCAGGTCAAGCTCGGAATAAAGACTACAGGGATATTAGACATTCAATCTCTTATAAAAATATGATTCATAACAAATCTATAACTCTTTTTCTGCTGAACAATTTTGTTTATTAATTTTTTCGTAACTTGTGCTTTTTCACAATATTATTTTTTACTTTCAATGTTATTTGAGTTTAAAAAAAAATTAATTATTAACAATTTTTTAAATATTTTTCGGGATCACAATTTTTTTTAATTTAACATTTTTCGTACCCTGCATAGTTTGACCAATTAATAGAATTTTTAATATTTAATTATTTTTTGTACAATACAAATTTGAATTGTCGGTTTTTCAGCAAAATTCAAAAATTTGGTATGGTTTACATAAATTGTTTATAAACATTTAAAATGTTATATTTTACTAAATATTATCAAAGCTACATCTTTTTAGGAATATCCGTTGCCATTCTAGCGATTGAAGAAAATCAAAATTTAACAAAACTTTAAATTTGAACATTTTGTTACGAGAGTTATTTATAAGTATGGTTACTGTTAACTTCTCAAATATTTTTGTAACTAGCTGTCATTCGTCCAACTGCTTAAAATATTTACAGTGCAAAGTTTTTTTTTATGCGGGATGGCCAACATTTTAAATTTATTTACATAATTTGTCTATAATAATTGAAGTTGTTATATTTTATGAAATAATAATAATAAGTACTTATTATTTAAAGGAATACCTGCAGCCGCTTTGGCGATTGAAGGAAATTATAGTTTAAAAATATCTAAAATTTTAATTTAAATAGAAATAAAAAATGTGTGGAACAGCAAAAGGCTAATAAATTAAATAGTCCTTGAATAGTCCTATAATTTCTTTTCACCATTTTTTTAATAGGACTGGTCATTTCGGTTTCATCTATCGAAAGTAATATGCAGAAAATAAAAAATTAGTTCAAAATTGAATAATTATTTAACAATGCGTTTAGAAATAAAATAATATTATGCATCAAAGATATTAGGAGAATAAAATTTTAAACATAAATATTTTAGAATGTAAAAACAAAGAACTGTCAAATTGGGTAAATCGCAGATCAAAGCGTTTTTGCTGCTAAAATATGTTAATTTAAAAGACATTAACAATTGCATATTTGAAACATTATATTAGTATTTTTTTTAATTTTCTATTATCCGAATATATATACTATTTTATATTTAGATTTACGATTTATATTATGTAAGTACATTTACCACCAAAATGGAGAAAAGTCATGATTGTAAGGAGCAGCATGCTGATACAGGTCTTCATATTTGCAGATAGATATTTTAAACGGTAAGTGCGAAAGATTAATCAAATTTCATGCTATATACTAAGCATGATCGAATTAAGTCATTAGGGAAGCTTTGCACGTCTAAAGTAAAAGAAAATATTATTAGTACAATCAACCAGGCTTGTGAAATAAAAATTCACCAAGGTCTCGCCAATATTGTATATACGTGACGGGTAAAGTATATAATCCGACAATATACATAATCCCTAGGCATTATACATAATTCCCAACAGATTTCAGGAAAAGTACTGAATGCTCTATTATGAAAATTGTCTAAGCATTATATATAATGCCCAAAGAAGACCAGGCAGAGTGTATAATAAATCTGCTGCATTATTTGAGTGCATTTTTTATTTTTTATGAACTTTCCTTACTTTAGTGATTTCAAAGATATTAAAATGTTTTTTTTTATTATTCATAGTGAGACATAGTTAAAAAAAGTTAAGCTTAAAGATTTGACACGAAATTGTTTATTTAATAAATTGTCGATGCAATATTTAAGAGTTTATTTAGTCGCAAAAAATTTGTATTAGTCTTTATGCAACATTACTTTAATGATCGGGTACCATAAGGGGCTAATCCTTATTCGGAAAATTGTTCAGGATAACGAAAAAACTTTCCACATGTAACGCGGATAAGCTCCTTACTTACTGAGGTATTTGGTGTTACCAGCGAGGAGAATAATCTTAGGAAAAGATTGATTTATGTCTATTAATAAGGTATGATGGAACAGTCTCTTTGAGTGAAGGAGAGGAATTTGTAAAGGTGGTTTGCGATAGGGAGTGAGTGAGAGGAGAGATATTGTGTACCCTAAAGAGGAACGGTATTAGCGGTGATTTTCAGTAGTTTAGAAAAGAAAAAAAGAGTTACAAAAAAGTGAGTAGGCGTGTCGGTTGAGAGGGCTGGAATGCCAGCTGTCTCAGTGGAAACAGGCGAACTGGAATGCCATCTAGCCCATAAGCTACGGAGAGAGAAAGGGGGAATATAAGTTGAAAGTAAGAAGAAAAAAACAAATTGAGAAATAAGGTTTGTTTCAAAGAGTTTATTTTCAATATATTTTGACGATTTTTATTTAGATTTAATTTTGGTGACAAGTTTGGTGTCGTCGATGATCACCTTGAGAGAGCCTTGGAGAGAGCTGTCTGTGTGTCACTCGAAGAGTGTGCCGGTTAAAAAGGACCAAACAACTATCGTTCCGTGCCAGTGCACGCCCTTATATAGCGAACCCGGCGTGGGACTTGCGTCGGAGTCGCGCGGAGAGGCTAGAAAATGGATGGAAGGAGATGCGCGCGTCGAGCATCGCTAGCACTCTGCTCGCATTCCTCACCTCTACTCGCCCAGCCGCCTTGCTGACGTCAAGGCTGACGTTGCTACTCTCTCTCTCTCTCTCTCTCTCTCTCTCTCTCTCTCTCTGATTCTCTTAATCTAAGGTTTAATATGTAGTAGATCTAACTTGAGATGGTTGCCTACTAAATAAATAAACGTCATCTGCGAGAGTGTTTTTAATAATAAGTCTCGCTGTATGCGAGCTGCGTACAACAATGTTTTGAAATAGTCTTTTGAGAAAATTCGTTCTTTTTTTTCTTTTTTTTTTTTTTTAAATGGTAAAATTTAATTTTTTCTCTTTCTAAAAAAAGCACGATACGTATGGAAGATTAAATAATAAACACATTATATTAAATATATTGATATCAATGAGTATAACGTTGAAAATATCCAAACAATTAATTTGTTGTATTGATTTGCTTTTACCTGAATAAATTGTATTTTTCTGACCAACTGGAAACTATCTTGATAAGTCAAAAAAATAAGCCTAAAAATTAGAATTTTTTTACTATTTATTATTTTTTAAACAATTACTATTTCCTTGAACAATTTTCTTCCTAAAGGTTAAAAGGAATAAGTCATCATTTTCTGGATAAATCATAAAGTTAGAGAATTTCAATAATAATATTTTAAACTTTACATATTTGAAAATAATTAATTAATCGATTTTTTTTCTCTAATCAATTTTTCCCGATTTTTTGCTGAGGCTAATGGCACAATTGAGGGGCCGGATCGTATAAGGGCGTATAGGGCTTAAAAACAAATTTTCGATTTAAAATTTTTAAAGGACATATCTAGACGTGAAATTGTATTGTGCATCTTTGTTTCTCTAGACAAAAAGTTGTAACTTTTTTATTTTTTGAAATGAAACCAAAAAACTCACTTTTTTGAAAAACTTGATTTTAATCCGGTTTTCACTTCAACTCGTGCTCAGTGCTTCAGTTTTTGAAATTTTTTGATGAAAATTTTAGAAAATGTGCTCTAAGATGTCCTTCGATTGACGATATGATAGGAATTCAAAACTGTTTTTTTCAAAAATTATTAGTAATTTTTTTCTGATGCTCAGCGCGAATCGAACACTTAAAACTTCCGGTGTTTCGTTTAGTTTTTTTTATTTATAACCCCATAATAAGTTTAAAAGTTCGGGGCAGTATTCAATTTTGACTAATTTGAAAAAAATATGGAATTTACTCTTCCCTAAAACAAACAACTTTAGCAAAAGAAAAGGGGGGATTGACTGCCGAAAATCGAGTCAAACATTTACAGGTGTAAGTGTTGCCACAATATGCTTTCCTTTCCATTTAAGGCCTTTTTTATAAATTTGAAAACCTTAAGGAGAATGGTATTTCTAAAAATTACAAAGAAAAACATAAATTTCATGTTAAATAAAAAAAATAGAAAAGATTTTTGAGAAGTTACTTGTCACGAATCTCTTAAAATTTGTCTCATATTTTAATTTAAAACAATTAAAAATGTAATGAAAGATGTAAATTAAAAATTGATTACACTATTCAATATATAAATGTGTATAATATATAATATAGTATATTATATAAATTATATACTTTGCCTATCTCGTGTCG
>JAAAKG020149640.1:0-10017 GCA_010014905.2 Druon quercuslanigerum
GCAGTAGTACTAAAGATAATTTTTTTTCTGGTGAACGACTTTATAGTCATGTTTATAAAAATATTGTATTTTTTTAAACAATATATGAGTTATTAAGGATTTGAGGAATCGATACAAATTTTTTTTTGAATTTTATACGTAAATTTGTCAATACAGGAGCTTCTCAAATTTGAGCTATCTACTCAAAGTGCATGATTTCGGTGTTTTTTTTGCAAAAAAACGAAGACTGTTCCTCGCCAGATTTTTTCACAATAACCGCTAAACATTTCATCAATGCAGAAATAAAGACGCATTGACATGCACCTTACTGTTAGTTTATACCATTTTTTTCATCCGAGATAATTATTCCCAAAGTGACCGGATAACATGAAAAAATCAGATAGTAGTGTGTCATAACCGCGCGCTCTAACAACCTCGCTATCGAAGCATTTGGATTTCGGTGACAAAATATCGGGTAAGAATTTCAATCCAGCGTCGTGCCAAGTCGTATGTGGTGAGCCTCAAGTATCTACAAAAAAAAGTTGCTAAACTCAATGTTTCTTTAAAAAAAAACCTTCGGAAAATAATTGAAATGATAATTGAAAATCTTCAAGAGACTTTAGTATACCATTTTTTACTTAGAAAGATTTTAGATTTGAATTTCACTTATTTCAAAAAAGGCTCTATACTTGTTTTTCTATGAATATTAAAAATTTTTATAAAATATTATAGGGATCATGCTCAAACAAAAGACATTTCCTTAGGAACATGCGTATAATGAGAAAATCAGTGCACGAACGATACAAATGGTGATTACAAAGACTCCTCGTCTACAACTAACTCCAAGAGAGCCTTGCTCATCTCAGTCTCACACTTAACGCCTAATTAGGCGCCACTTAGTACACCACGATTCAAATCTCAGAAAATTATAAAATTATGAATCCTGCAATATCGAAAAGTAATAAACAATCAAAAAAATCAAGTGCAAAAATGCTTAAATAACGTCCATAATCAAAAACGATTTTCTGTTTATAAAAATCTCCATAAAATGCGCAGATTTCAATTTAGCCAACTCTTTTATATAATATTATATAATACTCAATATAATATTATATAATACAATAACACTTAATACTTTCTGTTTTTATATATTTAAAACGCTTAAAAATGACCCAAAGGTAATAAATAATAAGAAAAGTTGCACGAACGAAAATGTATTAAGAACATCAATGCCAGAAAACCCACGTGAAAAAATATATATAATTTATATATAATTATATATGAAAGTTTGATTTAACTTTTATAAAATTTTTATATCATTTTTATAGAACTTATTAAAATTAAAAGAATTCACAGAATTTACGGAATTCGCGGAATTCATGCAATGCACGAAATTTAACACATTTACGGACGTCACGAAATTGATAAAATTCAGGGAATGCAAGGAGTTCATGAACTTCAGGGAATGCACGGAATTGACGGATTTCCGAGATTTCCGATTTTGATTCTTGCATATACACAAATATCTTTGTATTATCGAAATGGAGATTTTCTATTATTAATTGATCGTCATTACTTTTAAGATTGTTGCATATTGGTCCAGCAGGTGAAGGACATCGACTATCATCGTCATTTACCTGAATGTGTAATATATGTTTTAAAATTTCAAATGTATTAACTTACTTTAATGATTTTGCAATTTCCATATCAATTTATTGGAACCGCGAGCAAGATTTTTTCTGTATTTATTGCCATTTTCAAAGAGAAATGTAGACCAATTACGCATAGAGCCCCAACGTCGTACAAATGGTACTAAATGATTCAAATGATGAATGTTAAAAGAAAATTTGTTGGCTCCATACAGTTCCTCAATATTGGAAGGAAAAAGTGATACGAGATTATCAGCTAATTCAAGTTCAGTGACATGTATTTTTGGTTTTAATAAGTATGTACGGCGTACATCAGTAATTAATAGTGTTGGTAATATTGATAAGGTGATTTGTCTTTAAATAAGATAGGAGAATAATAAAGAATTAAGTCTATTTTTTCCGATGCTTTCCGAAATTTTCGATCTTTTAGTTCTCTAGGTGTTCGCGTAATACATTTGGGGGGATTTATTTGCAAAAGAAGTTGAGTAATTTAATCTTGTACATGTTTCTTAGTATAAAATGGCTTAGCGCTATTATCTGAACTAAAAAATAAACCTATCATCATATCTTCTAACCCAATTGCGACTCCATGTTCGTAATTCGAAAATAATCGTTTGGCTATGTCGAAATGGGGTAATAATGCTAGAACGGAAGTTCCTTTAATGCCCTTTATGTGCTCTACATCAGAAATTTTTGCGTGGGCAGCTTGAAACATCATTCTTTCTTTGGTTAGCTTTGGTATGTGACACCATGTGGTGGAAAGACATAGTTCTGTCCCCTTCCTGTTGGTCACGATTTTCCAGGATGCTCACAGTAAAAACAGCCGTATTCTACATTATACTGCATGATGTTTAACGTAGCGGCTCGAGCAGGAGCATCTAATGTACCAATAGGAGCAATAACTTTACTGTTAATTTTTGAACTTGAATTCACCATAATTGTGCGTTAGAATTGTCTGATAAAATTCCCGCGCAGAAATTGCCAAATATTTGCCTTATTTCCGACTTGCGCCAGATCGGGCACACAATTTTGTCGATTTTAAATTTGGCTCCCTCTAGATCCCGGCTTGACACCCACTCTTGACAGTAGATTGCGCTCCATTGAATTCTGGGTCTTAAGTGGGTTTATTCCACGTCTCCCAAATTACAATGTAGAGTGCAAACGTCAAAAATATTTTAATCAATAATTAAAAAAGTGATCAAATAAGTGAAGAAAAATTCCAAACTCGAGCACAAGACGAGTGCGTAGGCATCGTATACTTCAAAATATTTCTGAGTTACGTTTTGAAGATTATATAGTAGGTAAATTTATCAAGTTTGTTAAGATGAAACCTAACATCAAAATGAGGTTATTTATTTATAAGAAAAGAAGCAGAAGTAATATTTACTGTGTTGAATGTGAATATGAATTAGATTAACAATGAAGTCATAAACATATTTATTTTCACGTATTTTTAGGTGATATGATATAATCGGTATGAATACAACCTTCTTATTGTAGTATATTGAAAGCAAAAATATAATAAAAAATACTTAAATAGCTTATCATAGGCAAATTTCTGCTGTTATGTTGCATCTTTCGACTTTTTCAGTTTATTCTAAAGAAGTAGTTTAAAAAACATTTGTTTTCTAATCTTACATACTCCATTGTTTTTATATCGTGATCTGCTTGATAACCTGATTTTTATATTCTCAAATTTCAGTTTAAAAGATGATACATACGATTTTAATATTGTTTTATTTTAAAATTCTTTTTAATTCAGAATAATAAAAATAAATTGTCAGCTTAATCGGGGCCAGACTGGGGCCAGACCTGGCTATCTTTGGGCGTTGCACTTGGGCCCCGATCGGGTATCGCGTTTCATTTCGAGTCTGGCCCCATCTATATACCCCCAATTGTGGCAAATTCTGCCCGATCAGGTCCTTAACAGATCCATATTGGAATTTCTGCTCGGTGTATTCCGTCCGTACTCAATAGCTAGCACACATCATATCTCCTAGAAATAGCAGTAATTTTTAATTTTTTCAATTCGGAGCCACAGCTTATGTCGCAAATATAATTAGGGTCTTTATTAATCATTTCGTTGTAAAAATCTATCAACAAATAAACTTTAAGTTTTTCGAAAGTGTCTACTAGCATTAACTAGTTCCTTAAGTAGTGCCAACATAATTCACAGTACCGATGCTTAATTATTGCTTTTTGTGAGGGGGTATAATTTCCACTTCGAACTTATCCATCATATATCTTGTCTTAGGAAAATTTTTTGGCTGTGGGAAAATATTACTCGAATAAATCAATAATTTTTTTAAACCTTTTTTCGTAAATTTTTTCTTTACATAAAGTTGAAGGGCGTTTTCAATATCAAAACCAATGGTCAATTCTGCATTTTCATATAAAATTTGGTTCAAACACGTATTGTTTCCACGCTGTTCAGTTGAACTACAAGTTGCATTTGACAATTCTAAATCGTATGGTTGACATTTATCTTCAGAGAAATCTTCAGATCCTTCACGTGATTGAATTAAAAATGCATCTGCACACATATCAATATCCGAAGTAGCACTTTCTTCAACCTGATTCAGTGAGCAAGAAATTGGCAATTCTTACAAGGGAAGACCATTTATTACATTAATTGTTACATGCCATTTACATTTATACTCTTAGAAATGAAAGGACTATAATTGTAAATTAACTTCTTCAGTCTATATTGAAAATCCAAAAATGGCCTTTTTAGGTCTATAAATCAGTTTAGAAGGATTAAATACAAAGCAAAAAGTCAGTCACTGATATAATTAGTTAATACTGAACTTAATACTTAAGTGAAAAGTGACCTATCTTCCGTTGAATATATACATAAATATTTAATTTGAAATTTATAATTCTATAATGCCCTTAAATTATAAATTTGTAGCAAATAGGAATTAATTTACTTGTGTAAATTTTATAAATTAAAATATCTATGAACATATTATATATTATTTCGGGAACAGAAATTGTTTACGGAATAATATGTTATTTTTTAATGGATTTTAGGTTACGTATACCTTACCAATTGATTACAAATTCATTTTTCCTAAAGTCATAAGTATTTAAAATTTTCAGTCTGATTATAAATACATTATAAATTTCACATATTTCTTTATTTTCTGGCGGATTTCGAAAGAGAAAAAAAATACGTATTTATAGAAAAGAAAATTTATTTTGGCTCAGTTAACTAAAAAAGGGTTAATTTAATAACCTGACTTATATTTTAAATTATTTTAAGAAAGAAAGGGCTTTCTCATGGAGAAAGAATAAGATTCGCGTTTTAAACATAAGTTTATTAATATAGACCTTTGAGAGAGTTATAAAATAATTTTATCTTTGTAATCGTAGATCTCCTATAAATCTTTTTTCTTCTTCGCTAATATAAGATAGTCACAATTATAGTGAGAAAAGGCTCTTTTTATTTTATACAATAATAGAATTTGTCGACTACAACACGAAAGTTCAATGACTCTTTTCTTCTTGAGGTAGAAGTTCTTTTAAGTACAACACCCGGCTATCTAAGAAATAGACCAGTAGATATGAATTGTAAATCTGTTACGTAAGGCATGTGAACAAATTCCACAAACGATGGGCGAAAGCGATATTCCCGTGAATATATAATTGCTCATTATTTAGTCTTTTGAGTTTATATGGTCTGTCGTTCAGGCTTTATTCCCTAGGTGTGAGAGATGCTCCATACGTAGTACAGTTATGCAACGAGGGTCTGAAGCCACTCGGTCTAACGGTCAATCGCTATTGTTGCGGCGCCTTAGCTGGGAGGTGGAAGTGTGGGAGCGAGCGCCTACGAGCCGTTCAAAGACACGAATTTTAGGAAGACACTAAGGTCTTATTCTTATTCTTATTTTAAGTCTCTAAATCACGTGTACACAATGTGTAGGGCGATTGACAGACCATAACTATTTTATGCTCTGTTTCAATAGACTGAGTTACAGATTTTATTTCTGTAGTTACTCGAGAACGCAGAGGTAAAAATTTAGAGGATAAAATATTTCTAGAAAGTTGAGGCTTTAGTCTTAAGATACAATGCTTATAATTCAAACGCGCAGAAAGAGGGTCTTTTGGCCTAAGAATTTAACGGAGGCTCGTTAACTCGGAGGAACTCGAAAAATAAAGTCAAAGATTTCATAAATTTGATACGCATAGGTCATTAAAGCTAAGTCTCTGTTATTGACAGCTTCAGAGGATACTATCCAAAAAGGCTCTCGTGGAGAGAATTTAACCGAATAAAACTCCAATAACTTGGAATTTTACTCTTTCAGAGTTGAACTATTGGACAAGTTACAGAGGGTTTAGACTCTGGGCTTATCCTACTAATTCGCCTCTGCGATCTGTGCTTTTCAGCTACAAGCAGGCTCGGTCAACTCCTGTAGTAAAAAATGGCGATATTCAGCGCCATCTGCAATGAGCATCCCAACTATAAAAGTGCATATGTGTTGATACTTATATATGTATATGCCCCTTCTTTATATGTATTAAATCCTAAAATAATTCAGGAAAAAGGGATAATAAAGACAAAATGAAGCAAATAAGAAACGCAAAATGAGAAATTAAGGATAATTAGCATGCTATTTCTCTTTTCTTGTTTCTCATTAACTCCATTTGGCCTTTATTTGCAGTAAAACGAATTAAATAAAGGCATATATTTGAACGTTTGGAGGTTATGGTCCCATATGGTAAATTTTTCAACGCTGCATTCCCTGTAGCCTGCACTCACTGCAGACCTATACTTCGTCGTGATTAAAACTTGTGCCCTATCACTTCCCTCTTTCTATTTTTTTTCACATCATAGTCAATCACTGCACAATTTTTTGGATCCATTCTAACGAAACTTTTTATGACTTTTTAATTCATTAAGTTCTGAAAATTCGCCATTTATCACTACAGGAGTTAACCGAGCCTGGCTACAGGATCCAGACTTCTGTTTGTTTGTGCATTTGTAAAAGATATTTATTGATTTATAATTTATTACAGAGATCGATACATTCAATTCGTCTTATCAGTTAATATGCTATTTTTAGGTTCCCATTTCCAATATGGAAATTTACCCCTTATTCATTATATGATATTTCTTTTGCTCTAATTTGTAATTTCCTATTTGATCGCAATTATCAGTCACATCTATATTCGAGATTTGGCGTTTTAATAAAACAACTAGAATAAGTGCTAAGGCTCTCCTAACAACATTTGGTAATGCATTATGTGGGTTAACTTTAATGGCATATAACTCTCGCTGTTATAAACTATTCTTAAGTTCCTCATCTTAGATCTTCTCGATTTGATTTGTATAAAATTCCTTAGTTAAGTCATGAATGTAGATTCTAATACTTTTATCGTTATGTTTCTTATGTATATCTATATTTCTTTCCTTTGCTTTCGCCTTAACTTTCATTCGCAGACATTTATTCTGGATTCTTTGAAGCGCGTCTAAATTAGTGTTACTTGTACCAGATCAGATCTGTGCTGCATAAGTAATTATAGGCCTAATCATCGCCTTAAATAATATCAGTTAATTTTTTATAGTCATATTACTTCTTCTACGTAACAGGCAGTTTAATATTCCTATCATGCTAAGAGCTTTCTTTTTCACTCTTGCGATATGTACTCTATAATTTAGTTTGCTGTGTAGGTCTACCCCTAAATAAGTCTCACTAATTTTTGGCACAACTTCATTATTGTTTATTAAAAACTTCGAAACATATTCCTTTCTAGTTTTAAATTTAAATATAATGAATTTTTGTTTACATTTAGTTTTAACTTCCACCTATGAAAGTATTCTAATAGAATATCTAAGTATACTTGTAGTTTCTCAATTGCTAACCCAATTCGCCACGAGGCTACATACAGCGCAGTATTATCAACAAACTCAGCTAGCTTACCTTCCTCAGTTCTTGGGATAACATTTGCATAAAAGATAAAAAGCTCTGGGCCAAGGATGGAGCCTTGCGGTACTCCAGCTACTATTTCCCTTTCAGTTGAGCTTACTTTATTAGCAGTAACAACAAAGGTTCTTTTTTTTAAATAACTTTGCAAAATTTTAAGAATATATAATGGGAAGTTGATACTGTGTAATTTGTATATGAGTCCTTCGTGACAAACTTTATCAAATACTTATGTAATTAGTTACTCGAAAGAGCTGCTGGCAAATACATAACTCCTCCGCCAGTCCCACCTGTGTTTCTATCTTTTATGATACACCTAAAACCTGACATTTTTAAATTTCTCTTTCCCTTTAGTTTAGTCTTATTAATAAGCATAATATCAATATTATGATCAATTATAAATTGCTTTAATTCTGATTGATTACTAGTTATGTAATTGGCGTTCCAATGGCCCATAATGAGAGTGGAAGTATTGCCCCTTACGCCCACCATTGATAACCTGATAAATAACCAGCAGTTGTTCTGCACTATTTTTACAATTTATTAACTTAGTATTTAAACTTCTTACGAGCCTCAGCATCTTACCTAGATCGACGATATCATTCAGTTTGTCAATTTCCTGTGACAGACTCTGAAGGTCATTGAGTCCCTCGGATTTGGATTCTGGAGCGCTTCTTCGCGGTCCCCATTTTGTTGTTGTTGCTGTCATCTCAGCAGAATTTTTAGCAGGAAAATTTCCCGTTCTGATTAGTGGAGATTCTCGTTGATACTCTAGTAGCGATCTCTGCCTCACACTTGTAGATTCTCCATTCCTGGACCTTATCTGGCCAGTTTTTATTTTGTTGTCACTCCTTTTCTTCTGCACTTATTCCAGATACACCACTACATTTGCAAAACTTCGGAGGAAGATCACTGGTTTTATCACAGTTAGCAGTCAAGTGACTTTTACTGAGCATATATATTTAATGTTCCAAACTGTGAGCATAAATACAGGATTTATGTAGAGTACAGGAACAGATCTATGCTTTTTGAGAATTGATATCCTCTCACATTTCACTCCTAGCCTGGTAAAATCCTCCTGTATTTCTCCAGTAGGTATGTTAGGCAGTCTCTTGGTGACGATGTGCTTCAAGCGAAGCCATTTTGGTGTATACGTGTAGAAGGAGACTTTCTCCTTCTTTAAGTCGTCTTGTAGAGCCAGATAATCCACCAGAGATGATCACCGAATGCTCCGTTTATCCGGAGTGTAATCAAATTTAGTCTTCTTCTTTGTGGATGACTCTATAATTTATCTTATACACTGAGAGTAGTTTTTAATTCCATCCGCGATGATAATTGTTGGCAGCTTTACTCTCCTTTCCGTATGTTCCTGGTTAGAAAATTATCTTCCTCTTCTTGGTTTCCGTCGTCTATATCCTCATAAGTTCTATTTTCATTTTCATTTAGAGTGCTTAATACTCCAAAAAGATTGTAAGTAGGAAGGCCTTCATTACTTTTCACAAGAGCACCTATAGCACTGTTGAGACTCCTCTTCCTGCTTTGGATATCCTTAGGTCCAGAAGTGACTTCACCCATTGTGGCCGATGTTGAGCAATTCCTCAAAACGCAGAGCTCCAATTCACCATCATGTACTACGTACAACAGAAGTAAACGAAACTACTCCTGTTTTTCGGCTGGGTTACTCTTTATAGTTTCACTCCAGTTCTCCCGCCTCGATCTTACGTAATGTCGTCGAAAAGATACTACTTTTGCCTATTCGATTGCATTTTAATAAATGACAGATTATTTTTTTTAAAAGAACTTTCTCTACAACTTTACACATTCCAATTTTAAAAATAGTTAAGTAATATTAAAATACAATTATTTGTTTAAAAAAAATTTCTAAACAAAAAATGTTCTAACGTAATATATTAAAATGCAATCAATTTTCAAACATTGATAAGAAGCGTCTGTCAGAAAAAATTATATTCTAAAAAACATGGATAAAATTAATGTTTTTTGTGTGCTGAATTTAAACAATTCTGATAAAAAATAATATTTTTTATTTGGAATGACATTAGTTACAATATTTTTATACTTAAAATCTTTTTTTCATAGACTAATTTCTTGTTTAAAAATTCAGAAAATTATTCTTTTTTTATTTATCTTTTTAACTAAAAAATTATTCTTTTTGGCTTGATTATTTAAAGTCTCTTTGTTTAAAACTTCAACTATTTTTTTTTAAATCAATCTTTTTAAATAAAAGTTCAAGTCTCTGGGTAAAAATTGAAGTAACTTGTTAAAAATTTATTTTTTATTAAAGGCTTATGTCTTTGTTTGAAAATTTAACCGCTAAATCTATACATTTCTTCTAATTTTTACATATCTAAATTTCTTTAAACAATTTTTTGTTTTTTATACCTTAAAAAAAATAAAAAAATAAAATAATTTATACAACTATTTGTCTAAATATATGATATATA
>JAAAKG020149641.1:0-10017 GCA_010014905.2 Druon quercuslanigerum
GGAAAAGATGAATTTTGGAAAAAATTATTTAAAACGAATTCCATTTCTTTAAAAAATAGTATGTTACTTAATAGAAATAAACTGCTAGTTCAAAGAAGTTTAAAAAAAAAACATTTTTTTACACAAATTGTTTTGTGTAAATAATTAAAAAATTATCATGCAATGTTTTTAAATATTTAACTAGACCAATAGC
Source organism: Druon quercuslanigerum (assembly GCA_010014905.2). NCBI lineage: Eukaryota > Metazoa > Arthropoda > Insecta > Hymenoptera > Cynipidae > Druon > Druon quercuslanigerum. The sequence goes on from JAAAKG020149641.1 coordinate 194, forward strand.
AATAATTTTTATTTTAAAAACTTTCAAAACGTCAAAACACAAAGAACAATTGTTTAAACAATTGCAAATTATTGAATTTATGTTAATAAATTTTCCGCTAGACTAAGAGCAATAACTTTTAAGGGAAAAAACGAATTTTCGAAAAAAATTGTTTAAACAAATTTTATTTGTTTAAATAAATGTATGTCCCCTGATAAAAATAAACTGCCAGTTCAACGAAGTTTTGAAAAAAACAACATTTTTTATACAAATGGTATTTGTGTAAATAATTAAAAATTAATTAACCAATGTTGTTCAATATTCGACTAGACCAAGAGCAATAATTTTTATTTAAAAATCTTCCAAAGCATAAAAAACAAATAACAATTATTTAAACAATTAAAAATTAATGAATTAATGTTAAGAAATATTCGGCTATACTAATAGTAATAACTTTTAAGGGAAAACACGAATTTCCGAATAAAATTATTTAAATTAATTCCATTTTTTTAAAATAAATTATTGTCTCTTAATAGAAATAAACTGCCAGTTCAACGAAGTTTTGAAAAAGACAACATTTTTTACACAAATGGTATTTGTTTAAATTATTAAAAATAATTAACCAATTTTGTTTAATATTCCACTAGAACAATAGTAATAATTCTTATTTAAAAAAAACTTCAAAAATATAAAAATAACAAATTCCAATTATTTAAAAAATTGAAAATTAATAAATTAATGTTGATAAATGTTCCACTACAACAATAGTAATAATTTTTAAGGGAAAAAACGAATTTTTTAGCAAAATTATTTAAACTAATTCCATTTGTTTAAATAAATTTATGTCACTTAATAGAAATAAACTGCCAGTTCCACGAAGTTTTGAAAAAAAAAGTTTTGAAAATATGACTTTTTGGTTAAAATGAATTATTTTTTGGTATATAATTTTTTAAATTTAAAGTTAGCATCTTTTTATTGTTTGTTTAAATGTCGACTTTTAAATTTTTCGTTTAGAACCCATATTTTTATCTGATTAAACCAAGTTTTATTAAAAATTTAAATATTTTTTGTGTGAAAAATGAACAATTACCTTTTTTGATCAAAACTAACTTTTTTTTTAAATGCATCCTTTAGATTAAAAATGTAACTATGCTGTTTAATTTATTTTTTTTAAATGCATTTTTTGCTAAAAACTTGACTAATGCATTTGACAAATTTTTTGAAAAGTTCCTTTTGCTTGAAACTTGAACTATTTATTTGCTAATGCAATTCTTTGGTCAATAATATTTTGGTTTTTTAATTCATCTAATCTAGTCGAAAATTCATGTTTTTAGGTCGAAATTTCTACTATTTGGTTAAAAAGTCAGGTAATTTGATGCAAATTTAATTGTTTATTTAAAAATTATTACGAATTAAAAATGCATCTTGGCTTGTAGAAATGTTCTCTGTTAAAATTTTCTTTTTCCTGGCTGAAAATTTTTAAAAAACTCGTCTTCCAACAAGAAATTATAATTTGTTGAAAAATAATTTTTTGTTAAAAATTTATTTAAAATGGTACCTATGCATTATTTTTTTTAGAAAAATTTATTTGCTTATTATTATCTTATTTTTGTCTAAGACCCCCTATTTACTGTTACTTATTTTTAATTTAAAAAAATTAAATTTCAAGCTTTCCAAAAAAAAAGTTTGGTTACAGATTTAGTAATAATTATTTCAGTTTTCAACAATAAATTCTCAAATTTAACAAAAAACTTGCTTAACATATTTGAAAATTGTTTATTGGATATTGTTTGTTTTTCAAACATAATAACTAATTTGAAAGAAACCTCGGGCTATTGCCGAATTTGTTTGATGGAAAAAATAAACAGTCTGTTTAGTGACTTCTTTGAATTTTTCAAAAACAAACTGTCAAATTTCAAAACAAAATTCCTTAAAGATTTAACAATTATTTTTGCATGGTTTTCTGTTCTTTTTAAACCAAGAAATAAATTAAAATAAATCTACGGTTATTGTCCAATACGTATGAAGAAAAAAAGAACTATTCTGTTTCGCTACTACTTTTCAATTTTTTTAAAATAAATTGTTGAAATTATTTAAAAAAATACTATTTCAGGAGATTTGAAAATTTGCTTATCGTATATTTTGCTAAGTTATTTTTTCAATACTAATAACTGTATTGGAAAATACTTTGGGCTATTTTACAATTTTTTTCAAGGAAAAAATAAAAGGTCTACTTGTTTACGTTTTTTTATTCAAAAAAGAACAAATTGTTAAATTTCTAAAATATAAAGTTTCCATGAAAATCTCAAAATTATTTATTGTACATTTTTCTGTTTCATTTTTTCAAAAATAATAATTACATGAAAGAAAGATCGGGCGATTGTTAATTCTTTTCATTTACAGATATAAACTGCTGAGTTTCGAAAAGAAAAATCTTATTATTTATAGCCTGTTTTTGAATGATTTTTTAATACTGATAAATAATTTTTTTTAAATATCGGGCTATTATCCAATTTCTGTTTAAAAAAAAAGAATGAAAAGGATACTTAGCTACAGCTTTCGATTTTGAAAACATTAAAAATCCTCAAATTCCTAAAAAGAGACTTAACTAAAATATTAAAAAATTATTTATTGCATATTTTTCTGGTTTATTTTTTCAAAGCCAAAAAATAAGTTAAAACAAAGGTACGGAAAAGAAACCGAGGTAGAAAGATGAGAATGTCGAGAGGAGGTCAATTTCCTCTCTGGATGCAAATATAAAAAGATTGCAATCTAGAATTATGAAAGAAACTTGAATTTTTTTTCCTCTTCTTCATGCACATTTAGCTCGTTTTAACATCGAATCAGAGAATTCAATTTACCGAGCCAGAGCGATAAAATCGTCCGTTTTTCTAGTGGTTTGACTCGGATAAATAGGAGGGATCTACAAGCTTCGCAAGAAAATTCTCCCTTTCTCTCCTTGAATGCAAAAAGTAGGGACTTGGATTTAGGCGAGATTATCTAAAGTTAAGGAAAATCTATGGCACGTGGCACACCATTCACTCTTAGTTCGGCTTTACAGTTTTAAAGATGAACAAAACTTTTTCAGCTTTTTCAAGTGAGTCGAAAAAAAATGATTAATAATTTTTTAAACAAAAAATTTACCATAAACGAGGGGGTAGGGGGTTTCAATAATAATGTCTTGAAATAAAAGCTCGAAGCTTATTTATTAAATATTTTATATTTAATAAGGGAAAAAATATTAATTGTTAGACACCAAGCTTTTATTCGTATATTTTAATCAAATATTGTTCTTCAAAAAATTAATTAATTAGTTTCTCAACTTTTCTGGTATGTCAATTTAACCAAAACTAATGAACGCTGAATCTTTTAAAATTTATTTTCCGATGTAATTTTTTCTTTTCTTTTTTAAAGTTTTTGACTTTTCAAAACTTGTAATATTTTTAAACTTTGAGGCAGTGCTAAATTTGAAATTGTTCTAAATTTTTTATTTTAAATTTGAAATAATTTTCCAATTCTAAATCTTTCAATTTAAAATAGTTTTTGAAGTTTTTGATTTTAAATTAGAAGGTTTTTAATATAACTTGAAGGCTTTCGAAATTTGAGTTTTTCTAATATTCTTCAGTCTTTTTAAATTTTTGGAATTTGTTATTGTTAGCTTTATCCAAATTTTAATTTTCATAATTTTTAAAATCTTAGAATTTTTGTAAAATTTTGACAAATTTGGGCGCGTTAAAAGGTTTCTTTTTTTATTTTTTTTTTATTTTTGAATATCCAAAATAAGCAACAAAAGAAACTAGAACCTTAAAATAATTTCGTTAAAAAAACCCTTACATTATTATTATTTTGATGAAAATTTAACAATTTTGTTACAAAGTTAACATTTTGGTAAAAATGCAACGGGTTTGTTAAAGATTTGTCTTTTTGAGTGAAAAATCCAACTATTTTTGTAGGAAATTAATGTTTTTTTTTTTTGTAAAAAAAAATCAAATGTTTGGTTCAAAACTAATTAGTTTGTTTTGGTTAAAGATTTAATGATTTAGTCTTGAATTTTTCTTTTCTGGTTGAATTTAATTGATTTTTATTGAAAATTAAAAACAACATTTTTATTAAAAATACTAAATATGCTTTTGGTTTCAAAATTCCTCTTTTTAAGTTAGTCGAAAATTAAACTATTTTGTTAAAAATGTTCTTCTTTTTTTTGATAATTAATTAAAATTGATAATTAAAATACCTAATTAAAATTAACCTTTTTGCTAGAAAATTTTGTTTTTGAGTTAAAAATTCAACTGCTTGGTTTAAAGTTAATCTACTTTTTAAAAAATGATTTTTTTCTTATTGAAGATACATAATTTTAGTTAAAATTTTATCTCTTTCGTTTTAAAAATGTACTATTTTGTTGAAAATTCGTTTTTTTTTGTCAAATTAAGCTGTTATTCACATAACGTTAAAATAATTTTTTTTAAACCTCAAAAAGTACAATTTTCTTGGAGAATTTATATTTACTTCCTTGAAAATTCCTCTACTTGGTTAAATTTGAAGAAATATCTAGAAATTAATGTTTTTGATTGGAAATTTATCTGTTATTAGAAAAATTCTTTTTTTCGCAGAAAATTATCTTTTCTAATTGAAAATATTAACTATTTTAGCTTTAATTCCAAATTAATTTTTTTAATTCATCTGTTTTTTATTTAAAATCTCTTTGGCAGAAAAATGAATTATTAAATTGTTTGTAAAATTTTTTTGTATTTTGGTTGAAAATTTAACTGTTCAATTTTGGTTAAAGATTTCTCCTGTTCTTCTTTGAAAATCATCCCCTTGTTTTTAATTTATGTTTTTTAATTAAAAATTCCACTATTTAGTTTGAAGTTAAACTTATTTGTTGAAAATTAATATTTTTAGTTAAAATGTAACTATTTCGTTCGAAATTAGTTTTTTATTGTTTTATTTCCTTCATTGAAAATTTATCTGCTTTAGTTTTTTTAAATTTATCTCTTTGATCGATATGTAATCTTTTTTTGGCTAAAAATTCCACTGTTTGAAACAAATCAATCAGTTTTTTGTTGAGAATTTTACTACTTGTTTGAAAATTCCTTTTTTTAACTAAAAATCAACTATTCGAGTTTTTTATTGAAAAACATTCTTTCTTAGTTGAAAATTTATCTATTTCGTTGCAAATTCCATTTTTTTTTAATTTAACAAATGCATCTTTGGTTTAAAATTAATCTTATTGGTTTAAAAAATATTTATCTTTGTAAGTTAAAAAGTTAACTGATTTGTTTTAAAGTTGAACTAATTTGTGGAAGATTAATTTTTCTTTGTGTTAAAGATTTAAAATTTTGTTTGAAAAGATTGATTTTTTTGCTACAGATTTAACTATTTTTTTTAGACAGTTTGTTCTTTTTCTGGTTTAATTTAGCTGTTATTGATCTAACATTAGAATAGCTTTAAATTGAAACATTATTTATTAAAACTTTTGTTGAAAATTGACCTATTTTTGTTTCATAATTTTTCTACTTAATTCAGATTTAAACTTATGGATTTAAAATGAATATTTTTGGTTAAAAATTAAAGTATTCAGTTGAATATTCGTTTTTTGTGGTTGTAGAAAATCAGTTTTGTAATTTGAAATTGAACTATTTCAGGTTTAATTAAAAATTCATCTTTTTGATTGGATTTGACTGTTTTTTTTATGTAAAATTACAAAAATTCTTTTTGTTATAAATATTAACTAGTAAAAATTTTATTAAAAATAATTTCTTGTGATTAAAAAATAAACTATTTACTTTTTGTTTAAACGATCGCTCTTTCATTAGCTGAATTTTTTTGTGTGTGGAAACTTGTTCTGTTTAATTAAACTGTTTAATTAAAAAATTTTCTGTTTAGATTAAGAATTATACTTTTTGATTGAGAACTTTTGATTTTTTCTTTAAAATTTAACTTTTTTCAATCGTAAATTTAACTCTGAAATTTTCGGTTGTAAAATAATATTTCCTAGTTGAAAATTCATTTGTTGAAAATTCATTTAGTTCAAAAAGATGTATTCGGTTGAAAATCTGATTTCTATTGTAAATAATTTGTCTTCTTGATTGAAAATTCATCTTTTAACTAAAAAATTAAACTATTTGGTTAAAAATTCATCTATATCCTTGATAAAAGAGTATTTTGATTAAAAAAATTAAGGAATCATAAGCTTTTGAATTAGAATTTCTGTACCCACATTAATTAAATTTGAAAAAAATTATTCCCCTATTTACACTGTCGTCTATACAATTTCAAAACATATTTTTTGGCTTCTTGAAATCGAGGGGGGGGGGCAACGTAAAAAAGTTCTTTAGTACAAAATTTGAAACGTTCTAAGCACTGCTTCAGTCTGTTTCAATTTATTTTTTCTGTTAGACATATAAACCTGAAAAATTCAATTGCACAAGGTAAGCATAAATAAAAAAAAGTTCGATTCCCAGTGGAGCGAAAAAAAGATCTCTTTTTCAAGAAAAAATAAAATTTTAAATTTAAAACAAATTATTTTCTATCTAGTTTGATAAAGACCTTAAGCTTTTTCGGTTATTGAAGATTTTTAACTTGATCGATACCGTGCATTTTTTGCCTTCGTGGTTTTAGGGGGTTATCTACTGTCGGTAAAGTATCATTCGCTGATGGTACAAGAGATTTATTTTAAATAATTATTTATACCATTAGCACCTAGCTAAAAATTAGCGATATTTTTTTTTAATTAAGGATTTGATTATGATCTATTTAATACCTTAATGGAAAAGCACCTGACTGGAAATCAGAAGCTCTGTAATTTGATTTCCAGTGGAGCGAAAACAGAAAGATCTTTTTTTCAAAAAAAAAAAAAATGAAATATAAAATTTGAGAAAAACACTTTTGTTACTAGATTGATAAAGACGTTAAAAAATTTCTGTTATTGAAGATTCTTAACTTGACCGATACCATTGATTTTCTGCCTTCATGGTTTTAGGGATTTATCTACTGTCGGTAAAGTATCATTCATTGATGATATAAGAGATTAATTTTAAATAATTATTTATAACAATAATACCTGCTACAAATAAGCGTTATTCTTTTGAATTAAGGTTCTGATCCCTCTAATAGCTTAATGGAAAAGCACCTGACCGGAAATCAGAATCTCTGTGGTTCGATTCCCAGTGGAGCGAAAAAAAGATCTTTCTTTAAAAAAAAAATTAAAACTTAAATTTGAATATGATGTCAAACTTAACCGGATAAAACTTTTTACGTTAAAAGTCTAATTGGGTAAACGTAGAACTTGTTTCAATTGTTTAAACTTTTAACTGATCGAACACGAAATACTAGTTTTACTATAGACACTATTTTTTATCTCTGAAATAAGCTAATCACTGAAAAATAAAAATAACAAAAATAACAGTCAAAATTTTTGGTCTTTTTAGGTTCCAGTTTCCCACTCTCCAGTCTTAGATCCATCTAAAGATTCATGATTGAAAGACAAGAATGAGAATTCCCCTGAATGAATTCTCCTTCTGCATGGTTCATCTTTGTCAGAAGCTGGATCAGAAACTATAATCAGGAAGGCTCTTCCTTGAATGGGCCGATCTTTTTTCTCAAGGAGTCATCGATCAGAAAGGGTCGTAAAATGAAGATTTGGCGAGGGGTTAAAAGGTTGGGCGTGCGGAGGTGATTCGTGGTCTAGGTCTAGGTCTGTAAGGATGGGTAACATTGTTCGATGAAACCCCAGAATCTGGCTTTTTATACCAGTGGCATACTAGCCCCTAGTAACGTAGGGGAGGATCACATGGGCTCAGTCTGAATACTGATTCTCGAAGGATGCATACATTACCTCGCGGATAAAAGACATTTGCATTTTGATGGACCGCGTAGAGTGCATTTGACGTTCCGCATGCATTTCCCGAGTGCGTACACGCCGCACGAGCTACCCCACAAAAAACCCTCACCCTTATTTATTGCCCGATATATATTTCTGTTTATTTCGAGTGCTCGCGAGACCCTCTTCGCGGGATCTTCCTATCGCGTTTAACGCTCCCTTTATCAAATGGGAACCCTACAACCCTCCAGATGAAACTTTGCAACCTGTTTTCCGTTACAGCCAAGAATTGATAATTTTTTGTCAAAAGACGAGGATTTATTAGTGTAGTTAGAAATTACTCTCACCCTAGGGATAAAAAGTTTTATTAAGGGCTCTTGCTAATCTGTGCAGAATACGTCCCATCCCTTATTTCTTTTCGCAATTCAAATCTAAGAAAATTTTAAAATATCACTTGAATTTTAAAACATCCTAGTTTAAATCGAGAATTATAATTTTTTCACAAAGTTCTTTAGTCCAAACCAGAATGTTCATTCTTATGTCAAAAATGATCTGATGTTCCATCTCAGAAGTCTAGTTCTTTTACGGAATTTTGTATACTAAATCTACAATCTTCAAAATACTTTCAAAATTAAATCAAGTTAAAAAAGTTGGCAGCTTAAGGAGTTCAGAAAAGTCCATAAATACTTTTTTCATAATTTCTTGTTAGTTCCGAGCGCCTTTTGATGGTTTGCAAATGTTTCATTCACGGCGCGTTGCTTCTTAGAGCAAGGCAGCTATAACCCAACATCGTCCTTCCAACGCGGCACTTTTCACGAGCCACTTTCCATCATCTCTTATCTCCTAGCGCATCTGTGGCCTCATTTGCATCCATCTACACGAACCATGTCCTCTTTCACCTTTGGCTCTTCCCTCTCGTCAGTCGTTCGTTTCCACTGTTTTCTTCCCTGGTAACTCTAATCTCTTTCCATTTTCTCTCAGATCTCTCACATAAGCGTGAATCTTTTTCGACTGGGTTCCCATGTCACAACACACACTTTCTTTATTCTGCCTCTTTTCCTTTCTCCTTTGTGTAATTAGCAGGTTGTCATTCAATTTTGTTTGCTTACATCAGACTAAAGTCTGGCTTCCAGTCACTCTCTTTACTCTGCTCTAGGTCTAGATTCTATCGCATTTTTCATAATTATGTTTTGCTTTCGTTATTTAAGTAATTAGAAATTAGTTAATTAATTCAAATTAATTATCATTTATCAAAGTCAGTAGTGAAAAAATTTTTAAGGAATGTGTTGCAGAGAAATTACCATTCAACAAGAGCGAAAGAAGTTGGTTGATACGGTTTGGTCATTTTGACAAATTAGTTGAAGAACGTTTGTGGAATAAAGTCTTATTCAAATGGTTTTTAGAGAATATGGTGCAGAAGACACACTTTTTGACAAAAGTGAACGAAATTCGATTAATATGGTTTGTGCATGTTCACAGAATCATTGAAGGATGTTTGGGGAAGAAAGTGTATTCAAGTGGTCTTTTAAGGAATGTGGTGTAGAAGGCAGAATTCTAGAAAAACTGCTTGACAAGAGTAAAAGAAATTGATTGTGATGGTTTGATCATGCTGACAAAATGGTTAAAGAGCGTTTGTGACAGAAAGTTTTATTGAGGTCGGTTCTCAGAAAATGTGTAATAGAGGACACACTGCTTAAAAAGAGTGCTTGAAACTGATTGAGATGGTTTAGGCATACTGGAAAAATCATTGAAGGATTTTTGTGGATGCCAGTAAATATTGCTGACTTATCAAAGAAAGCAGTGCAGAAGAAAAACTGCTAGAAAGAATTATAGAAAGTCATTAGGATGGTTCGGTCATGTTCAAAGAACGATTAAAGGATGTTTGTGGTAGATAGTGTATTTAAGTAGATTTTCCAAGAATGTGGTGTATGAGAAACGCTGTTTAAAAAAAATGAGAACGTTTCGCGGGACACGCATTGGGAACGAAGTTCCTCGTTACTTCCTCGCATTGAATGACTCACGC